>CAUYQV010103384.1:0-13988 GCA_963574575.1 Galagoides demidoff | reverse complement strand
GGCCATTTTTTGGTTGCAGCCATCATTGTTGTTTGGCGGGCCCGGGCTGGGGATTCGAACCTGCCACCTTAGGTGTATGTGGCTGGCGCCTTAGCCGATTGAGCTTAGCCGAGCCCTTAACCATTCTTAAAATACTCCCTTTTCCCTTCCCATTCTTCCTGCCTCAGGACATGGCACATCTATACACTCACCTACCCAGGCCAAAGAAACCCAGGTATCATTTCTGACCCTGTCTTCACTGTACATCCCACATTCCCCCACAGCAAGTGCTGGGCTCTGTTTCCAAAGGGGATCCCCAACCTGCTAATTTCTCTCCATGCCCAGGGTCACCACAATATCCCAGTATGCCATTCTCCAAGCCCCTCTCCTACCATCCATTTTCCCTTGGATGCCACAGAGATGGCTTCTAAACACATTGGAGATCAGATCTAGTGGATTCTGAGGCCACTTATTAGTGGGAATAAAAGAAACTCCTCTCTGCAACCTCCTGAGTCTTCTGTGATCTTCTGCCTCTTTCTCACCCATCACCTACCCACTTCCTCTATTCCTTTGCCCATCCCCCCATGACAGTCACACTGGAGACCTTTCTGATCCTTGTCTTACCCCTGGTTCTCAGCTAAAATGACACCTATTCAGGGTGGCTTGTGCAGACTATCCTTTAAGAGCCTCCATGCCCCATCCCAACATTTCTCTCCACTGGGCACTGTGGACATTTGGGGCTGGATAACTCTCTGGGGTGGAGCCATCCTGGGTCCTTCAGAGTGCTGAATGACCTCCCTGGCCTCCACCTGCTCCATGCCAGAAGCACCCTCAAGTCATGACAACCACATATTTCCCTAGACATTACTAAGTATCCCCTGGGGGGCTGGATTGCCCCCTGCCCCCTGCCCCAGGTGAGAACAACTGTTGTATTCCATCACCTCACACTATTGCCCTATAGCACTGATGACTAATGGTCTTATGCACATTTGATTCCTTACTTTGTGTCTGTCTTTGTAACCATCTCTCTTGTCACATTCTCACCATATCCCGAGCACTTGAATCTGGACCTGCCCCACAGTAAATGCTCAGTATTTGTTGCATCAATTGATGCAGGGTATTTGGATTTCAGTCACCTGAAAATCTGGTGACAGCCATGTCTCCCAGAAAAATTCATAAGTCCCTAAGAAAAATGTGCATCAAGTTGCAGGGGTAGATGGTGGATGGACCCTCCTGGAGCCCAGGTGGAGCCTCTGCCTCACCTGCCACTCTCTAAGCCTACAAGGATGAAGGGACAGTGGCTCCAGCAAGCCATAGAGACACCCATGGCCTTCACCTTCCCACTCTAGTTCATTGCCATTTCCTAGGAACTCCAGTGAGTCGGTCTCATCGGGGGTCTCGATGTCATCCACGTTAATATCCAGGTCATCAGGGGTATCCAAGAAGTCATCAGACAGCAAGGAGCCCTCACTCTGATCCAGAGAAATGTTAATCTCTGGGGCCACCAGTGTCTTTCTCTTACGATGAGCTCCGTTGAAATTCAGCGTATTGGGAGGGGCTGCAGGGAAAGGGGAAAAACAGAAAAAAGTTTCTTTTTTCTTTTTTTCTCTTCCCCATTTTCCAATCTCCTGGGGACGGAGGCTATGCTCAATCCCATATCGATCCCATTGTGTGGAGCAGTAGAATTCAGTGATGTCCTTTCATGGCAGTTATAAATGTCATAACCACTCTCCTATGGGGACACTCCCTGCCTCCAATTACAGCTCACAGCAACCTCAAACTCTTGGACTCAAACGATTCTTTTGACTCAGCCTCCTGATTAGCTGGGACTATAGGCACCTGCCACAATGCCTGGCTATTTTTTTTAGAGATGAGGTCTTGCTCTCACTCAGGCTGAGCTTGAACCTGAGCTCAGGCAATCCACCCGCCTCAGCCTCCCAGAGTGCTAGGATTATAGGCATGAACCACCTCACCCGGCCTAAAACATTTTCTTTATCCAGTCCTCTATTGATGGACACTGGGTTGATTTCATATTTTTGCTATTGTGGATAGGACTCCAATAAGCAAGGGGGTACTGGTATCCCTTTGATATAATGATTTCTTTTCCTTTGGGTAAATACTCAGTAGTGGTATTGCTATACTGAATGGTAATTCATTTTTTAGTTATTTTTAGAAATCTCCATACTGTTTTCCATGGAGCCTGTACTAACTTACATTCCCACCAACAGTGCAGAAGAGTTACTTCCTTTTTCTCTGCATCCCTGCCAACACCTGCTATTTTTTGTGTTTTCCAGAACAGCTCATTCTAGCTGGGGAAGATGATGTCTCATTGTGGGTTTGATTTGCATTTCCCTGATGATTAATGATGTTGAGCATTTTTTCATACACCTGTTGGACATTTGTATGTCTTCTTTTTTTTTTTTTGAGACAGAGCCTCAAACTGTCACCCTGGGTAGAGTGCTGAGGCATCACAGCTCACAGCAACCTCCAACTCCTGGGCTCAATTGATTCTCCTGCTTCCGCCTCTCAAGTAGCTGGGACTACAGGCGCCTGCCACAACACCTGGCCATTTTTTAGTTGTAGTTGTCATTGTTGTTTGGCAGGCTCAGGCTGGATTTGAACCCACCAGCTCAGGTGTATGTGGCTGGCGCCTTAGCCACTTGAGCCACTGGCGCCAAGCCATGTATGTCTTCTTTTGAGAAATGTCTATTCATGTTATTCATGTCCTTTGTCCACTTTTTAATGTGATTATAAGTTTTTTCTTTACTGTTGAATTATTTGAATTCCTTGAATATTCAGATACTGTAGTTTGTCTGAGATACTATCTTGCTCCACTACTCAGGTTGGAGTGCAGTGACATCATCATAGCTCAGTGCAGCCTTGAATTCCTGGACTCAAGTGATCTTCCCACCTCAGCCTCCTGAGTAGCTGGGACTGCAGGTGTATGCCACCATGCCCAGCTAGTTTTTCTTTTTCTTTTCTCTTCTTCTCTCTTTTTAAAGATAGTATCTCACTTTGACACCCTGGGTAGAGTGTCGTGGTGTCATAGCTCACAGCAACCTCAAACTCTTGGGCTCAAGTGATCCTCTTGCCTCAGCCTCCCAAATAGCTGGGACTATATACAGGTACTTGCAACAATGTCTGGCTTTTTTTTTCTTTTTAATAGAGATGAGGGTCTTGCTCTTGCTCAGGCTGGTCTCCCACTCCTGAGCACAAGTGATCCACCCACCTTGGCCTCCAGAGTAGTAGGATTATAGGTGTGAGCCACTGTGCCCAACCATTTTTCTTTTTTTATAGAGACAATGTCGTGATTTTGCTCAGACTGATCTCAAACTGCTGGTCTCAACCAGTCTTCCTGCCTTGGCCTCCCAAAGTGCTGGGATTATAGGCATGATCCACTATGCTCAGCTTCCTTTATTTTTTTTTTTCCTTTAAACAACTGGGTCCCTAAATAGCTGGTCAAAGGTACCTGCCTCAGAAAATGGACATAAATGTGTGCTTTGGTAGAAACTGATTAAGAACAAAAATGGTTGCATTTATCCAGGTGCCTGCCTCGGTGCTGGGCACTGATGTAATTTCTAGATCTCACCACAAGTTTGTGTGGAAGGATGTGGTACCTATTTTGCAGATGGAAAGAGTGAGGCAGTGACTGATGCAGAACCAGATTTCTGGGAAGGACAGTGTTGGGATTAGACTGTAGTCCTCTTGGGTCACCCAACCTTGGAAGTAGGTTTGGAGAGGTGAATTAGGTATATTTGATAAAAGATATTGCTATCTCTTCCTAATGAGGCAAAGCTGACAGTGGGACTGAAGGTGGTGACGTGACACTTGTCACTAGCAGGGAGGCAGGAATGCCACCACATGGGCTCAGAGGACAGAGCTTTGAGCCAAAGAGGATTATTCTCCAGCTTTAAAAACAAATGAAATTTGCCCTAAAAAAAGGAAAAAGTCAAATGGAATTTTCCCTGCCAGGTTTCAGACTTGCTTGGGATCCACGATCTCTTTCTTCCTTCTAATTTCTCCCTTTTGGAATGAAAACATGCAGCCTCTGCCTGCCCCACAGTCATTCTTTGGGAAGTGGGTAACTTGTCTGGTTTCATAGGCTTGAGGTTGGAGAGGAATTTCACCCTAAGATGAGTCATATCTGAGCCTCACCTGCATCTGGTTCAGATGATATGTAGATGAGATTTTGGACTTATATGAATGTGACTATAACTTGCACAGCGAAGGCTGCACTTTTTTTTTTTTTTTTTTGAGACAGAGTTTCACTTACTAACCCTTGGTAGAGTGTCATGAAGTCAAAGCTCACAGCAACCTCCAACTCTTTGGGCTTAGGCGATTCTCTTGCCTCAGCCTCCCAAGTAGCTGGGACTACAGGCGCCTGCCACAACACTCAGCTATTTTTTTGTTGTGGTTTGGCTGGGGCGGAGTTTGAACCCACCACCCTCTTTGTATGGGACTGGCGCCCTACTCCCTGAGCCACAGGCACTGCCCAAAGGCTGCACTTTTTTTTTTTTTTTGTAGACAGAGCCTCAAGCTATCCCCCTGGGTAGAGTGCTATGGCATCACAGCTCACAGCAAACCTCCAACTCCTGGGCTCAAGCAAGTCTCCTGCCTCAGCCTCCCAAGCAGCTGGGACCACAGGCGCCCACCACAATGCCCGGTTATTTTTTGGTTGCAGCCATCATTGTTGTTTGGTGGGCCTGGGCTGGATTTGAACCTTAGGGGTATGTGGCTGGCGCCTTGAGCTACTTGAGCCACAGGCGACGAGCTGGGCTGCACATTTTTTGAGGGACCAAAAGACAGAGTGTTCTGGGTTGAATTGTGTCCTCTCAAAATTCATATATCACAGTTACCCTAGCAGGGGTGTCCAACCTGCAGCCCATGGGCCACATGCTGATTTTGTGAGGACTTTTTTTGCTTATCTGGTGATGTTGGCTAGCACAAAAAATATGCATAGACCTTTTTTTTGCACATCAATTTTCATCAGTGTGTATTTAACGTGTGGCCCAAGGCAACTCTAATTCTTCCAAGGTGAAGCAGACAAAAAAAAAAAAAAGGTTGGACACCCATGCTCCCATGCTAGGACTTCAAAATATGGCCTTATTTGGAAATAGAGTCACTGTAGAGGGAATCGGTTAAGATGAGGTCACATTGGAGTACAGTGGGCCCTTAAGCCAATTATGACTTATGAAAAGGGGAAATTTGGCCCCGAGTATGCACAATGGTAGAACTCCATGTGAAGATGGAGGCAGAGATCAGAGTGATGCTCCTACACCAAGGAATGCCAAGGAGAAGCTGGGAGAAGTGTGGGACAGACCCTCCCTCATAGCCTCTGGAGGACCTAGTCCTAGTCTACCACACTGGACTTTGGCCTTCTGGCCTCCAGAACTGGGAGAAAATAAATTTCTGTTACTTAGGCTGCCTGGTCTGTGGTGGTTCATTATGGCAACCCGTAGGGCACTCACACAGATTTTGGTGCATATGGGGACACATACAAGGGACCAGAAAGTGGTTGCTTGTACTCCTGGCTAAGGAGTAGACACATCTTGGGGACCTGGTGAGTGTTCCCTCTTCTTTGTCTCCCAGGCTGGCTATGACCCTGTCCAGGACTCCCTTCCTTCTTTCCTCCACTGCCCATCCTGGGGATGGAGTTCTGGGGTGGCAGAGGCTGCTGAAGCTCTTTCCCAAGTACTCATGGGACAATGATCTGGACACTTCCTTTCAGTTGCTGGTGCCTGCATTTAGGAGATGAGAAACCAGAGAGGATGGAAAAGGGAGCTGGTAAGTTGGTAAATCCTGCATAGTCATAAGGGCTTAGGAAGCTGGGTTTACTCCTCAGGGCACACCTTGGAGACACCTGTCTCTGATGTCTGGAGATTTCTTTCTTTTTTTTTTCTTGAGACAGAGTCATCTCACTTTGTTGCCCCCCGTAGAGTGCTGTGGCATCACACACAGCTCACAGCAACCTCAGACTCCTGGGCTCAAGGGATTCTCTTGCCTCAGCCTCTTAAGTATCTGGGACTACAGGTGTCTGCCACAACACCCAGCTTTTTTTTTTTAGAGACTTGGTCTCACTCTGGCTCAGGCTTTTCTCGAACCTGTGAGCTCAAGCAATCCATCTGCCTCGGCCTTCCGGAGTGCTAAGAGATGTCTGGAGATTTGGATCCCAGGAGCACAGGCTCCCAGGGCACCCTCCTGGAACACTTTGCATGTATCACATCCTTACATGTCCCCTCTATGATAAAATCACTAACCTCATTTAGAAGATGAGGAACTAGAGGCACAGAAAGGTTGAGTAATCAGCTCAAGGACACACAGCAACATTGCAAGCCATCTTTGAGACAGTGCTCTCACTGACCATCTGGACCCTTCCTTTGCAGGTCTCAGACTCAAACTCTTTACCCAGCAGGTGTGGCCTCTCATATTTTTATAGTAACCCCAGGCAGAACTGAAACCTGAAAATAATGGGCCTGTTTCTGGGCATGTGGAAACTTACAGGATGTGTCTTCTGCTGGGCTGCCAAGCAATTCCATTCCGGTCTCTTCTGGGAGTGGCCTACGGACCCAACCAGGAGTGGGCATCACACCAGGCACCGCAGATCCAGCCAAGTGAGTTCAGACAAAACAACAACAGCAACAAATGTATTTAGTTTGGGGAATTGCTGGGCCCAAATACATTTCTTTCTTAGCACGGAAAAATCATAAAATAGCAACACTGGAGCGCTCCTTTCAGATCATCCAATTAATATTAAGCTGTTCAGGCTCGGTGCCTGTGGCTCAAGTGGCTAAGCCACCAGCCACATACACCTAAGGTGGCGGGTTCAAATCCAGCCTGGGCCAGCCAAACAACAATGATGGCTGCAACCAAAAAATAGCCGGGTGTTGTGGTGGGCACCTGTAGTCCCAGCTACTTGGGAGCAGAAGCAGGAGAACTGCTTGAGCCCAGGAGTTGGAGGTTGCTGTGAGCTGTGATGCCACAGCACTCTACCCAGGGTGACAGCTTGAGGTTCTGTTTCAAAAAAAAAAAAAAAAGCCTTTCAGAGATTTTTGGATGGGGAAAAGTAAGGCCCACAGAAAATGGAGATCTCATCCTGCATCTCATGGCTTCATATACTTCAGAATGTGAATTGAATTCTTTCTAGGGTGACCCTGCAGGGTTTGGTCTCTGATGAGTTGCTGTTGAATGCAGCAAAGAGTATGAAAATAGTACAGAAGTGTCAACTGTAAGAAGTCACCATGCCAATGCTGGAACGATATGAGCAACAGAATAAATAATGAAATATTGGATTATAACCCAAAGTATAAAATAAATGTCCATGAATCCATACTGGTATAAATAAGTGATTGAATAAATAAATAAGCAGGGAAGAAGAGACGAATCTTCCTCACAGAAGAACTGCAAATAATTTATGTAGCTATCTACTCTCAGGGAGGTAAAGAACTCCCTACTATGTAAGTGTGGGCTGCACATAGTACAGGAAAGTCTGAGAAACTGTCATAGCCCAGAGGAGCCTGAGGAGATTCGATAACAAAAATATCATGTGGGATCCTGGGTGGGGGCCCTGGCACAGAAAAAAAAAAACATTAGGGGAAAAGTACTAAGAAAATATGAATAAACCTGGGTACAGGTTTATGCCTGTAATCCCAGCACTTTGGGAAGCTGATGCTAGAGGACCACTTGAGGACAGAAGTTTAAGACCAGCGGGGCAACACAGTGAGACTCCCATCTCTACAAAAAGGCTTTTATTTTTATTATTATTATTTTTGAGATGGAGTCTCACTCTGTTGCCCTCGGTACAGTGCGTGGAGTCCCAGCTCACAGCAACCTCAAATTCTTGGGCTTACGCAATTCTCTTGCCTTAGCCTCCCAAGTAGCTGGGACTACAGGTGCTTGCCACAATGCCTGGCTATTTTTGTTGTTGTTGTTGTATAGTTGTCATTGTTTGGCAGGCCCAGGTTGGGTTCAAACCCAGCAGCTCCAGTGTATATGGCTGGCGCCCTAGCTGCTGAGATACAGGCGCCAAGCCTACAAAATAGTTTTTAAAAGCCAGCCATGGTAGTCCACGCCTGTAGTGCCAGTAACTAGGGAGGCTGAGGTAGGAGGATAGCTTGAGCCCAAGAGTTGGAGGTTACACTAAGCTGTGATCATGTCAGGGTATTCTAGCCTGGGCAACAGAGTGAGATTCCATCTCTAAAAAAAAAAGAAAAGATGAAGAAAATCTGAATCAAAAAAAGAAAAAGAAAACCTGAATCAAGCATGGACTTCCTGTTACTAAAAATATATTAATCTTTCTTTATTAATTGAAACAAATGTACTCTACTAATGTAAGTTGCTAATCATGGGAGAAACTGGGTGAAGAGTACTCAGGAACTCTCTACATCAAGTTGACAACTTTTCTGTAAATCTAAAATTGTTCTACATAATAAAGCTTATTTTAAGAAATACAGCCAACTGTATATTGATGTCCCTTTAAAGCAGGCCTGGACTCCCCCCTCAGAGTCTGCACGGCTCTCCAGCAGTCCCTGGACTACTTGAAGTGAAGGTCTCAGGCTGCCTGAGCTTGACCCAGGAGCTCTGGCTCCTTTGCTCCCCTGGGAAACATTCCATTCCAGGCAGAACCATTTTGCTGGGGCTGCCAGAGCTCCTAGCCATGGAGTATGCTGACTCAGGAAGGCCAGGAAACTCGTTCTTCTCTGTAACTCAGCACTGCCTGCTCAGCTGTTTAGACAGGAAGGATGGTGGAACACTTTTCCCTTTTTTTAAAAAAAAGACTAGTCCCTCGCCTCTGTTCAGCTTAGGGCATGAGCTGGCAACCTTATTGCAGTGCTCCCCTCCCCCCCCCTTTTCACCATTCACTCATTCATGAAAGGTTCTTTGAGGAATTGCTATGTTCCTAGGGCATAGCTGGTCCTGGAGGTAAGGGATGAATCAGATGTCACCCAGCTCCCATGGATGAAAAAGGTTATAACAGAAGAGTGTCCAAAGGAAATGGAAACATCGTCCACACAAAAACATACTTGAGGCTTGACGCCTGTGGCTCAAGCGGCTAAGGCACCAGCCACATACACCTGAGCTGACGGGTTCAAATCCAGCTCAGGCCCACCAAACAACAATGACAGCTGCAAGCAAAAAATAGCCAGGCGTTGTGGTGGGCGCCTATGGTCCCAGCTACTTGGGAGGCTGAGGCAAGAGACTCGCTTGAGCCCAGGAGTTGGAGGTTGCTGTGATCAGTGATGCCATGGTACTCTACCCAGGGCAACAGCTTGAGGCTCTGTCTCAAAAAAAACAAAAACAAAAACAAACCCTCATACTTGAATGTGCATAGCAGCATGATTCATAAAAGCCCATAAGTAGAAACAACCCGAGTGTCCATCAAGGGATGAATGGATATGTAAAATGTGGTCCATACACACACAGGAGCATCATTCAGCCATGAAAGGGAAGGAGGTCCTGACACAGGGTACAGCATGGAGGACCTTGAAGATGTCGTGCACAATGAGGGAAGTAGCCACAAAAGAAAACACAGTGTGTTACTGCATTTATGTGAAATGTCCAGAACAGGCAGATCCACAAAGACTGGACCTGGATTTTGTGGTTACCAGTTGGGGGCAACTTAATAGAATGCAGTTTCCTTTTGAAGTGATGAAAATATCTTTGAACTAGATAGAGATGGTGGTTGTACAACCTTGTGGGTATACTAAATGCCACTGAATCATGCACTTTAAAATGGTTAATTTATGTGGTTAATTTAAATGGTTAAAGTCAGAAGGTTTTAAAGAGACACACTGAGGCTGAAGAGTCAACTCACACCTAAGTGCCTGCTATGTAAGAAACACATTATCCACTTACAACATTACCGAAATGCTGCCACAGAATTGCAGACTGACAGCTGATGCACCAAACCTAGCTGTGGCCTGCCCACACAGCATTCAAAAACCTTTTACATTTGCTGTTGAATCAGAGATGTGACACAAAAGGCCTAGATTTCCATCTTCTTGAGTCAGGAGACCTTTCCTTCCCAACGGATAACGATCTAACAATCAGCAGAGATTGTCCTCTGATGCTCTCCTGGGTGTCAGAATTTCCCTCAGACTTCTTTCTCTGCCTTCCCAGAACCCATCAGCATCTGAGTTTCCAGTGCCTCTTGTAGAATCATCTAGAAACGTAACTTATGCAGGATATCCACCATGTACCACACTGTGGGATTGTCACAGCATGTTCTTATTTATTCCATAAAATAACCGTATGAAGCAGGTAGATGCCCCCTGTACAGAGGAGGAAACTTAGGCTGGGTGAGAAAATCTTGCCCAGGTTGAACTGTTCAAAGCGGCAGAGCTGGGATTCCGTCCCCTGACACCAGCCCCAAGCACTTTGTCATTGTGCTCGACTGCCCCCTTCTGCCCAATTGGCGCATGTGCACGAACTCCAATGAGGACAAAAAAAAGTCCACTCCTGTCAGAGGGAAACTTTTCTTACTTTGCAGCTGGTACCAGCTTGGATGCTCATCAGAATGTAATTCAGCCTTCTGACTCTGGACTGTCCATGCACATCCGACATTGGCTTCTCATCAGGTGCACCGTCACCAGGCTCCAGCTGAAACATCACACTGGGGAAGATATCCCAACAGTGTGGCACAGAAGTGGTGAGGGAGACCAAGAGGACCCAGTGCTAGGCGTTGCCTTCTCTCTGAGCCTCAGTTTCCTTATCAGTAAAATGGGAACAGTGCTGACACCTATTTTTCATTCATTTAACAAATATAGTCACGTGTAATGGGGAATGCATTGTTAGGCAATTACTGTAGGCTTTTGTAACACAAAGGTATTTGTGTATCTAAATAGAGGAAAGGTACAGTAAAAATATGATATCAAAGATAGAACAGGTTCACCTGTATAGGGCACTTGGCATGAATGGAGCTGGTAGGACTAGAAGTTGCTCTGGGTGAGTCAGTGAGTGAATGCAAAGGCCCAGGGCATCATTGTGGACCATCCCATGCGTCTGTCCAGTGCTTTACAAACATGTACACTTAGGCCACCCTAAAGTTATGCAAAAGTCAAGTAATTGTGCTACAGTGTTGCAGTGGTCACAATGCCACTAAGGGGCAGGAGTTTTTCAACTTCATTATAATGCCAAGAGACCACAGTTGTGTAACGTGGCCCACCACTGTATGAGACAGATGCAGGGGTCTGGGCTAATGAGTGTCCAGTTTGGAGGGCGATCTGGGTGACTTTCAGTGTCAATACCAAGTAACAGCACCCAGTTATTTGATCAGGCAGTAGTCTAGATGTCGCTGTACTTTGTGGATGTGGTTAACATCTGCAGTTGTTGACTAAGTCAAGAAGATTTTCCTCAACTATGTGGAAATTGATCTCAAGGCCTTCAGAGCAAACACTGAGGTTTGCCTGAGGGAGAAGAAATTCTGCCTCTAGGCTACAACACCACCTTCTGCCTGAGAGTTGCCCTGCAGGTTTCAGACTTGCCCCCCAACCCTCACAATTGTGCCAGCCGATTTCTTGGAACAAATCATATGTGTATAAGGACAACATCAAGAAGTAGGCATGGCTCAGCGCCTGTGGCTCAATCGTCTAAGGCGTCAGCCACATACACCTAATGTGACGGGTACGAATCCCCAGCCCGGGCCCGCCAAACAACAATGATGGCTGCAACCAAAAAATGGCCGGGCGTTGTGGCGGGCACCTGTCCCAACCTCTCCCAACTACTTGGGAGGCGGAGGCAGGAGACTCGCTTGAGCCCAGGAATTGGAGGTTGCTGTGAGTTGTGATGCCATGGCATTCTACCCAGGGGAATAACTTGAGGCTCCATCTCAAAAAAAAAAAAAAAAAAAAGAGTTTGAGGTTGCTGTGAGCTATGATGATGCCACTGTACTCTACTCAGAGGGACAGAATGAGACTCTATCTCAAAAAAAGAAAAAAAAATTCAGAAAAAAAGGGAGGGGTGTGTGTGTGTGGTATCGATAAGGCCCAAGCAGGAGCGTTTCTCCACTGTTACAGTGTGTTGAATGGTGGCCTCCCCCAAAGATTGCCTAGGTCCTGACCCCCATACCCATGAATGTGACCTTATCTGGAAAGACATGATCAAGCCAAGCATCTAAATCCCTGGGGACCTACCTTACAAGAAGAGAAAGGAGAGGAAGCTTTGAGACACAGACTCAGGAGGAAGCCACGTGAGGATGGTGGCAGAGGTGGGGGCCGCTGGAGGCCTCCAGTTGTGCCACAGGATGCTCACATGGTGTTGCTGGAGGACCTGACATATGCTTTCAGTCCTGAAGCTCCTGTGCTTAGACCAGTCTCAAAATTGAATGTACCCATCAGCTCACCCTTGCTGGGCCCTTAGGTGATGGACAGCTGATCATCAGCAGGGCTGGCCTGGCCTTCAGGGACCTGGGGACATTGCTGGAGAGGGGGTCTCAGGGAGCCTGGAAGTCCTGGGTCCCTGCCTGTGGGAGGGGAAATATTTTCATAGCCCCCTCCCCTGGCTGGAGCCCCCAGCTGGATGGCTCATATAGCCATGAAGATTCTGGAGGAGCGGTGGTCATTTACTGATAGTTGACAGTATTAAGCACCTTCAAGACCTGAGGGGGTAGATATGAAGTGGTATTGATGGTGTTGAGGACATAGGACATGATGAGGGGACGTACTGACATGTTTTGGACCCTTGAAGCCCCATAAACTTCAATGACACAACCTTTCATATTTTGGGGTTCATCTTATATCCCCAGGCACAGTAATAGGCATTGATTAGGATCTAGGTTTGGCTGGGCATAATAAGCCCCCAACAGCTGCAGCATCAGCCTGGGTTCTTCAGGGCTGATGTGGCAGTAGACAGCATGATAGGTGTCCCCATGGCGGGGGCGGAGGTAGGGGTTCAAAATCCTGTCCCCAAATGTACACACATCACCTCTGTTATGGTTTGAATTGTGTTTCCTAAAAACATATGTTGAGGTCTTAGCCCCAGTACCACAGGATATGACCCGATTTGGAGTTAGGGTCATGGCAGACATAATGAGATGTGCTTTCTGTCCTGAAGCTCTTATCTTCAGACCAGTCTGGGTGTCCAGCAAGTGAGTGTAGTGACCAAAGATGATGCAGTGACCAAAGTCCCTGGGAATGAACCCACAGCAACTCTTCAGGGAGGTGGCAGAGGTGCCCTGCTGTCCCTGCCAGGTGACAGCGGTCAGCCACCCTGGAATCCTCTTCTCTACATGTTTGGTGTGGCAGAGGTGCAGATGCTTCCTAGTTTTTACTCTTTCATTCTTCCTTTTAAGACTAGAGCTCCCTGAAGACTGTTTTCCCAGCCTTCCAGGCAACTAGATCTGTCTGGGTGACAACATTGAGGCCTATAGGTTGTGAGTAGAAGTAACTGGGCAACCTCCAGATTGACTTGGCTTGCGGAGTCTGCTTGTGTAAGAAGATTGCTTGTTTTCACTGTTTTTCCTTCTCTTTTCCCACTGCCTGCTGATGAATACAGGCAGCTCATCAGCCTTGCACCCAGAGGGGGGCACCCCATCTTGAGGAACACAGAGCCATCTGCAGCCTCACATGGCCCATTCTGAACATTCCACAGGGAGAAACTATGTCCTTCTCATTTTAGTCACTATATTTTGAGGTTCCCTTTTTAAGCAGTTTGGCCTCCACCCTTGTACATGTGAGAAAGAGAAAAAAGCTTTAAGCCAGATCAGCAGCTCTATCCATGGGCTAAGCTGATGTGATCTGCTGCAGAAGAAGAAATGGCAGGGACAGTGGCATCGGTTGGTGTCATCAGTGAGTGGGCCCAGGTAGACTACACCACTCCCCAGGCCAGCTCCTCTCACAGGCTGGCCGGACAGGGGAGCTAAATGTGTATGTGCTGCAAACCCATACCATGTGGGTGTCTGATGGTGGTGCAAGTTTGATTTGGGGCTAGTCAGGGGTTGGTAGACTGGGTCTACACCTTGACACTGCCCGGGATGCCTTAAAAAATGCTAAGTTGAGCCGGGCGTTGTGGCGGGC
>CAUYQV010103382.1:0-24846 GCA_963574575.1 Galagoides demidoff | reverse complement strand
CCCAGCTACTTGGGAGGCGGAGGCAGGAGACTCGCTTGAGCCCAGGAGTTGGAGGTTGCTATGAGCTGTGATGCCATGGCACTCTACCCAGGGGGATAGCTTGAGGCTCTGTCTCAAAAAAAAAAAAAAAAAAAAAGTCAGCCTACAGTGGGAAAATCATCTAGCACACAACCTATTTTATAATAAAGTGTTATTTCATATAAATTATTGAATACTGTTCTGAAAGTGAAAAGAATTACTGTATGGATACTTGAAATTCAGTTCCTACTGAATACTTACTGATACTGCTTTTGCACCACTGTTAAGTCAAAAAATCTGGCTTGGCGCCTGTGGCTCAAGTGGCTAAGGCACCAGCCACATACATCTAATGTGGCGGGTTCGAATCCAGCCCGGGTCCGCCAAAACAACAATGACGGCTGCAACCAAAATATAGCCGGGCGTTGTGGCCGGCTCCTGTGGTCCCAGCTACTTGGAAGGCTGAGGCAGGAGACTTGCTTGAGCCCAGGAGTTGGAGGTTGCTGTAAGCTGTGATGCCACAGCACTCTACCCAGGGGGATAGCTTGAGGCTCTGTCTCAAAACAAACAAACAAAAATCTTATGTGGAACCATCCTTAAAGTCAAGACCACATGTATATTACTGTCCTGAAACTCATGTAAAATAACTAATACAACTGCTGGTTTACCTAGTAAACTCATTAAATGACATATGTGAAACCTAGTAACTGAGTTAGTCATTAAATATTTTCTTCCTTCAATTCCTATGTTAAATCCCATTGAGTTTCTTCATACAAATAAATTTCCCTAAATTTAAAGTATTTTTTGAAATGCCATAAATACACAAAGTGAATGTAGGATATAACTATGTTTAAATTTATTATAAAATAATTACGTGTGCCTATAATATCACCTATTTTCAACACTTTTCTACGTTATTCTTTTTTCCACTCCTTATAGGTAGGTAGTATAGTACTTTTGCGTGAATTTGTATAATATACTTTCACATGTGTAGCATTTATTTCATAATATTTTGTAGATAGATTGAAATTTAAGGTTTTATTAAACATTAGTTAAGAATGAAGAAAATTTGCTTAAGCAACTGATGTAAATAATACCTGTTTATTTAATTCCTTACTCTTGCAGAGAAAGAATGTTTATCTACGTGTGTTCAGAATATGCAGCAATCAGATGACCTGTCTCCCCTAGAAATTGTTGAAATGTTTGCTGGGCTGTCTTGTTTCCTCAAAGATTCCAGTGATGTTTCGCAAACACTTCTGGATGATTTTCGGATATGGCAAGGATATAATTTTCTTTGTGATCTCTTGCTTAGGTAAAACCCTAAATTTTAAATGTCTACTCAGACTTTCCTATTGAAGAAAATAATGTAATTTGGGATTTCAGGGAACTGGAATCAATGAAAACTTACTTCATGTATACCAGGGTTACCACTTCGCTTTGCTCCCTTCTTTTTATTCCTTTTTTGCCAAGACAATAGAGAAAGTTTATTTAGGTCAGGTGCGGTGGCTCATGCCTGTAGTCCTAGCACTCTGGGAGGCTCAGGCAAGTGGATTGCTTGAGCTCACGGATTTGAGACCTGAGCAAAAAGTGAGACCCTGCCTCTACTAACAATAGAAAAACTGAGGCAAGAGGATTGCTTGAACCCAACAGTTGGAGATGGCTGTGAGCTATGATGTTACGGCACTCTACTCAGGGTGATAGGTTGAGACTGTCTCAAAAAAAAAAAAAAAGAAAAGAAAAAGAAAGAAAGAAAAAGTTTACTTGGAAATAAATTAGTAAATGCAGGCCCAAAGCAGGGTGGATCAGAGGTTAGATAACTGTGAAGAATAAATCTGCTCTTTTTTAAGAACTGAGAGCAAAGAGTTTAAATCTGATAACTTCTTTAACTATTTAACATCTATGTAAAGTATTAACTCTTCTTGCTGAATTATAATATTGACCATTCTTTATAGTACTTATAGTGTTTGTATTAATGTAGTTAATAACAAGAGTAATTATGCAGATTGACTGAAATCTTACAAATGTATGTATAAAACACATTAGTCCAAAATGTTTCACTTGCCCCCTTTTCTGTTCCAAGTGGTACATGCGTATATTAAATATTTATGAAAGTAGCCCATTACAAATACTATTTGGAAATACTATTTCCCTTTTAGCTATTCTTGGGTTATTACTTATTTTTTAATCATTTTATCTGTCATAAGCCAAGATATTGTGAACTTCTGTTTTTCGTCTTCCTCTTTTTTTTTTAAGAGACAGGTCTTGCTGTGTTGCCCAGGCTGGCCTCGAACTCCTACCTTAGCCTCTCAAGTAACTGAGACTATAGGCACATACCACTGCACCTGGCTTAATCTTCCTATGACCAATTCAATCTGGTTGCTGTTAGTTAATTTTAGGCAACCCCAAAGAACACAGTTTTGCATTTATATTCTCATTTGTAAAAGAAGACATATGAAAGTGGATGATGGAAGGACTTCACGTTAACAGTGTGGTGATAATTGCTGCAATCCTTTATGAATGTAGATTGGCCCAGATATTAAGATTCTTAAAAATGTTGATAACTCTGACACAATAATTTCATTTTAGTTAATGATCCTAAAGGTGTAATTGGAAGTGTAGACACAATTTTATGTATTTTAGTGCTACTATAATCGGCTGGTTTTCCCACATACCCTCCCCAAATCTGTGTTTGGCTCTGCATGACCATGGCAAACATATTTATGGATGGCTTATACGAATGTGCCAAGGCACACATATTGTACTAGTGAATAAAAAAAAAGAGGTTACATGATAAAAAAATAAATATTGTAAAAAGTGCACATTTCACATTAAAAAAGACATGTTTCAGAAATATATCAAAATGTTAAAAGTGGTGGTGAGGCTAATCATACTTTTCCTCCTGGCCTACTTTTGTACATTCTCCAAGTTTATTTTAATAAGAATAATTGCTTCTTTTAAGGAGAAAAACCCAATAAATTTTATTCTTTAAGAAAGATACTTGTTGCACCCCCTTTTGGGTTCTCTGTAAAGCCATGGTCAAAGGATAATTCCTTGATGACCCCTGTGTTCTTTCAAAATGTCTCAAAGTACCCTATACATTTATTTACTCTACATAAAATTGAAAAGTACTTCTTGTATTAAATTTGAGAATACAACACAAGAGAAAAATTATTACCTAAATCATACTTTTTCTAGGTTGGAACAAGCAAAAGAGGCTGAATCGAAAGATGCCTTGAAAGATCTGGTTAATCTGATAACCTCTCTAACAACATACGGTGTCAATGAACTAAAGCCAGCCGGGATTACCACAGGGGCACCCTTTCTATTGCCTGGATTTGCAGTACCTCAACCTGCAGGCAAAGGCGAGTCTTTTTCCCCCTAATTCTGTGTTACTCAAAGCAATAAAAAATAAATGTGTCTTACTTTGGTTGCTCTTTATGTTACTTGTGTGAAAATATCATATTGTTTTTCATTAAAGTTTGTACATTTTATGGTTTAACTATATAAGAATTTCTTGAGTTACAATCTTTAGCAGATTAAATACTTGAAAATATTATAAAAATATAAAAACAATGAGA
Source organism: Galagoides demidoff (assembly GCA_963574575.1). Classification (NCBI taxonomy): domain Eukaryota; kingdom Metazoa; phylum Chordata; class Mammalia; order Primates; family Galagidae; genus Galagoides; species Galagoides demidoff. Next base: position 21,253 of record CAUYQV010103382.1, on the reverse strand, counting down.
TTTTTATTATAGTATTTCTTAACATTCAATTTAGTAATCCAAACACTTCTTTTGAAGAATGATATTCCAGGCATTTCTACTTTATATAGATTGAGTATAATTCACACTCTAAACTCTGTACAGTCCTCCCTCAATATCCATGGGGGATTGGTTCCAGGACCCCCCACACATGCTGAACTCCATGGATATTCGGTTCTCTTGAGTATATAAAATGGTGCCTTATTTGACGATAACCAACATACATCTTCACATATACTTTAAGTTACCTCTAGAATGCTGATAATATCTAATACAATGTAAATGCTATGTAAATAGTGATTATATTGTTTAAGAAATGAGGACAAGAAAAGAAGTCTCTAATTGTTCAGTACAAGCACAAGCATCTCTCTTTGTTTTTTTTCCTTCAATATTTTTTTCTTCATCTGGTTGAATCCAGAGTTAACATTTAATTACATAATCATGCAACCTAGTTTTATTGTCCATTTAATTTTTTAAGCTGCACAACAACCATTTCAAAATAATCTGAGTGTGGAGTTCTTCAGTAATTTCTTCCACATGATTGTCACTTACTGGGTATTTAATAGAGTTTTTATTTTATATTTTCATATAAAATTTAACTAGCAAAAAAATGAAAGCATGGTTAAATTTCACAGTACACATCTATGCATTTTATGACATAGACACCAACAACTTCTAAATCAGTGAGAATAGATGGCTCCAGCAAGCTCTGTGTGATGTGCTATCCCCTCAGTGTGTAGGTCGTACAGGACCTTTGAAATGAGTCTCTGCGGTAAGTGTGGAGAAATCCACGTGTGTTTCCATGAGCACGTCAAGGTTTCATTTTATTTAACATTAAGGAAAAAGATAGAAGTCTCTCAGAAAACTTAGAGTAATTAATAGACCCCAGCTTGAATATTCCAGTTAACTCCTTATGAGTTAATGGAAAAATAGTTCACCAATGTCCATTCTGTTTCATACTTTATTGTTGTTTTATTTGGTTAATCAGTCTGACCTTGATATTGGCATAATTTTATAATAGAATTAATATAGCAAAATTAATCTTATACATGAATTACCGGTTTTTTCCTCATCTGTAACAGGCACTTAGATAACCCGGCACTTGCCAGAGTTATGGTGAGAGTCAAGTGACATAATTTCTATGAAAGCAAATTTACTAGAAAGGATGTTGCCCTAAGAAGAATTCATGTAGTCATGAGTGATGTAGCTTTTCTAAACATCAATTTCTTATTCAGAAAAGTTGGCATAATGTTCTATAAAATGAATAGGTCAAACTTTGTTTTTTTGTGTTGCCTGTATAATTCAAAATTATCTATTTTCCCAAGGCCTACTTTGAAGGGTTATTGCAGGAATCGGATGAGGTACCTATATTCCATATAAATGGAGTGTGGAATATATCATCTTTTATTTATGTTAGCAGTATTGAGGCATAATTTGTGTACATTAAAATCTATCCACTTAAATATTGAATTTGATGAGTTTTGACAAATGTACATGGTTGTTTCATCACCACCATAGTCATGACGTGGAATATTCCCATCCTTCTGAGAAGTTTCCTCATTCCTTTTGAGGTCAGTTCCCCCCCACTCCCACCCTAACCCAGCAACCACTTATCTGCTTTGGTTTTGCCCTTTCTAGATTTCATAAACTATAATCTATAATTTTTTTTTGGAGCATTTTACATAGATTGCAGAAGTCCCCCCCTTTAACTGTGGAGGATATGTTTTAGGACTCCTAGTGGAAGCCTGAAATTGCAGATAGAATTAAGCCCTATATATACTTCTGTTTTTCTCCTCTGCCCTATATACCTATGATAAAGTTGAATTATAAATTAGGCATAGTAAGAGATTAACAGCAATAGACCAGTCATGGTGGCTCATCTCTGTGTTCTCAGCACTTTGGGAGGCTGATGCAAAGGATAGCTTGAGGCCAGAACACCAGCCTGGGCAGCATAGCAAGGTTCCATCTCAACAGAAAATGAAAAAATTAGCTGGACATAGTAGAGTACCCCTTCAGTCTCAGCTACTTAGGAGGCTGAGGTGTGAGGATCACTTGAGCCTAAGAGTTGAAGGTTACAGGGAGCTATGATCATGCTGTTGTCCTCCAGCTTGGGTGACAGAGGGATAACCTATCTCAAAAAAAGAATAACAGTAATAACTATTTATAAAATACAACAGTTATAACAACATACTGTAGTAAAAGTTATGTGAATGTGCACTCTCTGTCTCTCATAACATTTCCTATTTTGTTAATATGTACTATTTTTGGACTATGAGTAATTGAAAGCTGCAGAAAGTGAAACCATGGTAAAGGGGGAATATTGTTTTGAAATTCATCCATGTTTTTGAATATATCAGAACTTCGATCCTTTTGAATGCTGGGTAGTATTTCATGGTTTGGATATTCCACAACTTATGTGTCCATTCACCAGTTAACGTATATTTATTTGACTGTAGTAAGTGAAGCTGTGATGCTCATATAAGACAGGTCTCTGTGTGGACATGTGTTTTTAGCTAAATATCAGGCAGTGGAATTGCTAGCTCATATGATAACAGTGTGCTTAAGTTCTTGGGAAGCTACCAGACTCTTTCTAAAGTGGCCGTCTCACTCTGCATTCACGTCAGCAACGTGTGAAAGTCCTCATCACTTCATGTCCTAGTAACACTTGGTATTGTTGGTCTTTTTTTTAATTTTAGACATTCTATTATTTTTTACTTTCACTTTTTAAAAAAGACTAATGAAGGTTAGCATTTTTCATGTTTAGTTGGCAGCAGTATCTTGACATTGGTTCGTGTCTCTGTGCCCATGGTTAGTAGGGTTGCTTGTCTTATTGGGGATATAAGGGTTCTTTAATAGTCTGGCTAAGCCCTTTATTAGGCCTTCATCATTTAGTATATGTTTTAGATTCTCCTACTCTTAACTTGCCTTTATTTTTCTTACCAGTGTCTTTTGAAGGATAAAGCTTTTTATTTTGATAAAGTCCAATTTTTTATTTTTAAAATATTTTTTAATGATTTTTCCCCTACTATATCTTTACTTAATCCAAATTCACTGGTCTTTTCCAGTGCTTTCTTCTTCTAATATTTTCTTTCTTCAATGTTTTATATTTTAGCTCTTATGCTAAGGTCTATGATATATTTTAAGTTAATTGTTACATGGGGTAGAAAGTGTATATTTATTTTTTTCCACATTTATGTCTGAATGTGCCAGGATAAGACCATGGATGATCATGTATCTAGGACTCTTCCTGAATTTTCTTTAATTAATCTATGTGTCTGTCCTTAAGCCAATACCACACAGTCTTGATTATTATAGCTTTATCTTTTTAAAATAAAGTCCAATTTTGTTCTTCCCTTCTAAAATCATCTTGGCTATTCTGAGTCCTTTGAACTTAGGTAAGAATTCAGTAATCATGTCAGTTATTAAAAAAGAAGCCGACTGAGAGGTTCTTCTTTTGAGGACATCTCCACTTTTTATTATCTCTAGGTAACCAATAACCAGCTTATCCAGATGGATAAGACCCTAGAAATAAAGATAATTTTTTGGTATTTGCCCCACCTGGAATAAAAACCTGATAATTTAAATTATATATTAGCTAAAGATTTTTTAAAATCTTTATATTTTTAGAAATGCTGTAGCCAGGATTTTTGAAGAATCTTTTTAACCTTTTTATGTTTTTTGTAGTTCTGTGTTTATCTTTTTCTAAATTCCAGCTTATTCTGTAAAGCTCTGTATTAATTTTTTGGTCACTCTTCCAAATACCAAAAACTCCTAATAATTGTTTAACTGGGGTCAATCTCTAGAGACAAACTACTTGTTTTCATGTACCTCTAGTACAGCTTTCTATGTTAACTTTTTGTAGTTGTTCTCACTAATTTGTTTCACTTGAACCATGAATATGGATTTTTTTTTCTGGTTGATCTGTTTGGAAATCAAAGATTTAAAAATAATACTAGTATCTAGCCAGAAAATTGCTTTAACAAACATTTAGATAATTAAATTATACTTTTAGCTTGAAAACAAATTTCTAAGTTAAAATTCATAAAAAATTAGAGTTGTGTAATTATAATGGAAAATTGGAATTGAGGGGATTTTTTCCCTCCTAATCTCCTGCTTCATTCTTGCTGTTGTCAGTCCTATTACTTGTTTAGCCACAAAATCGTTTTAACTTGAGAAATAACAATTCTTATAGTCAAAGTCAATCTTACAGATAATAAAATGTGACACCATCACACATTTTTAAACTCTGGACCAGTATAATATGCATATGTTCCTAACAGTCTAATTTTTCAACATATACTATTCTTGAATTGCAGTATTCCCAATGATGAATTAACAGTTTAATCTGTTATTTTTAATTAAATGATATAAGCATGATGAAGAAAACTAAGAACTTTTGTGAAAAAAGGGTGTTTTCTCAGTAAATAGTTGATAAGTGTTACAATTCATGATGTTTTTAAACAAACTAATTTGCCATGATTAAAATATCACATAGCACCTACTTTTGTGTTCTGTTTTCTATTTTAGGTCACAGTGTGAGAAACATCCAGGCCTTTGCAGTTCTTCAGAATGCATTTTTAAAAGCAAAAACCAGCTTCCTTGCCCAAATCATCCTTGATGCCATTACGAATATTTATATGGCTGACAATGCCAATTATTTCATACTAGAGTCACAGCACACACTGTCACAGTTTGCAGAGAAGATTTCTAAACTCCCAGAAGTACAAAACAAATACTTCGAGATGTTGGAGTTTGTGGTTTTTAGCTTAAATTATATCCCCTGTAAAGAACTTATTAGTGTTAGTATCCTCCTGAAGTCTAGCTCTTCTTACTACTGTAGCATTATTGCCATGAAAACACTTCTTAAGTTTACAAGACATGACTGCATATTTAAAGATGTGTTCAGGGAGGTGGGCCTTCTGGAGGTCATGGTCAACCTTTTACACAAATATGCTGCCCTCTTGAAGGATCCCACTCAGGCACTCAATGAACAAGGTAAAGCATTTTCTGTACTTTTATTTTTATTTGACAAAGCGGTCCGGGGAGGATGTTTGTGGTTTTGCCTTTCATTTGGTTATGGATTTGAATGACTTCCTAAAGTGTATTATTATGACACGCTAGAGAACATCCAAAGTTGACTTTTATATTCAGCCTCTGTTAGGGAATTGCGAAAGGAGAGCCTAGAATTCTGTTACTGTAGTGGAGGAGGGGTTAAAGGATGGTGAAAACTGAAGAGGAACACATGTGACTCACATGACTGGGTTGGTGACTTTCTGCTTCCCAGAGGGAATTGCAAAAATCTTTGGACATAATTGGATTATTATTCAATTAATTAATTATTAGTAGTAAATATAATTCATTGTGTAGTTACCTCAAAATATTTTTAGTAATTAGAGAGCACAAGTGAATAAGTATTTAATAATGTTATATACATACAGGTGTTATTATGTACCTATCTGATAAATCTAATAAAAGTACGGTAGTATCTGGCAATTAGTAGGTAAAATGTGAATTAATGTAAGTTGAATAAGTAGCATTATCCATAAACTTTTTTTCCTTTATGATGATTTAAATAAAAGTATCATTTTCCTCTTTACCTCCTTATTAGGAATCCCCCTGTGAGAAGGAGCTATACATGTGTATATATACATATCTCTCCAACTTTTGCCTTTTTGTTTTTTGGGTGTTTTTTGCAGTTTTTGGCCAAGGCTGGGTTTGAACCCACCACCTCCGGCACATGAGGCCAGCGGCCTACTCCTTTGAGCCACAGACACCGTCCTGCCTTTTTGTTTTTTATACCTGTTAGGTAACTGTTTCTAGCTATACCAAAATAAAATCTGTTGACGTTGATTTTTGAGCCTACTGTTGCCAAATGTTAGACACATGTATTATATTTAAAGAAATTGTTAAAACTGAATCAGGAAAAAGTAACCTTATCATTTTTGTAATTTGGATCTTTGAACCTTTTTCAAAGGGGACTCACGAAATAATAGTTCAATGGAAGACCAAAAACATCTGGCTTTGTTGGTTATGGAGACCTTGACAGTGCTTCTTCAAGGATCAAACACAAATGCAGGTAACTAAAAAAGCCACACGCACGATTTTGGTGTGCGAGATTCCCTGGTTACATCTGCTCTGGCAATTCTCACTTCTGAAGTCCTCCTGTCACTTCAGAGTAAGCACTGAATCTGTTGAATCTATGATGGCACATTCATGTTCCTAAGAATGAAATTCTTTTGACCATAAGAAAAGGAACTAGTTTCATGTTTTTCCCCAGACTAGAGTGGGAAGAGAGAGGGGCAGGAGGTGGCACTTAGATGATGATGCTATGGACCCAGTGCCTAAGGGGGCCGTGGCCCAATACCAGTCTACAGCTGAGGGACCACAGACCCAGAGGTTGCAGAGGGAGGATTGGACAATTCTACTTGACACGTCTCCCAAAGTGCCAAACGTTTTCCCACACTTCTTTTCCTATAGTCTTTCTTTTCCTCGTTAAGAAAGATGTTACTAGCTGTGTGATCTCACGCACTTAAAAAAGTGCTTTGCTTGTAGTAAGTGTTTAAAAAATATTACCATTATGATTATTTAATTGGCCCTCACGGGCTACCAGGACATATCTAATCATGGTTTCTGTGTAATCAAAGGATGTCACAAATCTCACCGGCTGAATCTTAAGCATGTGACTTAGACGCACTATAAGGTTATATGATTCTTAGCAAATAGGAAGCCACTAAACAGAACTGTGGCTGCTGCAGCAAAATGCACTGTGAGTTAATTCACTCAACAAATTAATTGATGCACACAGGTCAGAAGAAATGTAAGAGTTATAAAGGATCAAACATGGACAGTCAGAGGAAGACTCTTTGATATAAACTATAGTAAAGTTATTTAGAAGGTGTTCTAAAATCAAAAAGAGTCGAAAAATTAGTTAAAGGAAATGTTAGTGATTTACATCACTTTGTCCTTTTTTTTTTTATACTCAAGGATGATTATTGGTTTGAGAACAGCGTCATCACTCGGCAGCTGGGCCTCATGGTTGTGTGTCCTGTTGCGTTGCCTGGTAGCCGTGCGACTTGGGCCACACTACTCACCTTCTGTATGGGAGAGGTTGAGTGCTAAACCAATCTTTGTGAAGGCTTCGGAGGAGTGCTGTGACTGAGGCTTCCTGTTAGAGAATTTATCTCTTTTTATTTTTGTACTGTACCTGTGTGCCTAAAAATTTTAGTTCCTCGTAATTTTTCCTGTGGTAAAATATTCCTTTCTTGTGACTATTTTGAAAGCCTCGTTCATCTTAAATCTCATTTATTTGGGGTATTGTTTATCTGAAAGCCTTTTTTATTCAAGTTGATGTCAGCTTTAGGTCTCTTAATATCTCCCTTTGTAATTTTTGAAGGTTGTAGATTTAGAGAATTTGGACGTGGTGCACATATCAAGGTGCTAATCATGACTAACAAAATCTAGGGAAAATGTGCAAATGAATTTGCTGGCATCCACAGTGCAATTTTATATTGTAAGATAGTGAAATAGGTGTAGGTTTTATGTATGTTCCTTTGATTTAGCATACCTACAAAAAGAATTGATTTTCAATTCATCTGACTTGTCTCAGAACATTTTGAGTTAGCCCACGTGATACTTTTTCTCTGTCCTTAAAGGAATTTTTCGCGAATTTGGAGGTGCAAGATGTGTGCATAACATAGTAAAGTACCCTCAGTGCCGGCAGCATGCCCTGATGACGATCCAGCAGTTGGTGCTCTCTCCAAATGGGGACGATGACATGGGCACTCTCCTGGGGTTAATGCACTCAGCCCCACCAACAGAATTGCAGTTGAAGACTGACATTTTAAGGGTAAGTTTGATAAGTGTGTTTCTACTGTTTTATTATAAAAACTTCAGATTCTTTCTTTCTTTCTTTCTTTCTTTTTTGCAGTTTTTGGCCAGGGCTGGGTTTGAACCCACCACCTCCAGCAGCATATGGGGCTGGCGCCCTACTCCTTTCAGCCATGGGCACCACCCCCTTCAGACTCTTTTTAAATGATTTATTTTTGAACTAGAGATAGGGAAATTTCAAAAATCCCAATTTCTAAATAATCCTTACAACTTTACTGATGAAATTTGGAAAAATCCCAGTCATTTGTGTCTTTCAGTATATATTAACTTATTACTGATAAAACTTTGCAATAACTATCTTGGCTTACAGGAATTATTCTTTAAATTAAAAAGTATATTCATGAAGTGTAGCACCTTAATAAACACTTTATATATATATTATGTTGTGTGCAGCATTATACACACCTCTGTGTATGTGTGTATGTGATGGGTATTCTAGTAGATACCAAACAATATACTAGAAGTTTTACATACACTTATATCACTTATTCCTTCCCAATCTTCTGAGTAACACCTTGTTTGGCAAATGAGAAAACTTAAATGTAGAGAGATCAAATAGCTGGGATATGTTTATGGTACTAACTGTAAAGCAGTAGCCCTGACTCCTACATCTCAGTACCGTGTTCTTCCCACACCACCACTGTGCTTTACAAACATTCACACACACACATTCTCCCACCTTACTGTGATCGCTGATATTTCTATCTAAGAATCTTTCAGAATCAGACTATAATTACATGTTTCACTTTTAATTTATTTACAAGTGAATTTAGAAATGCATGTAAGGGGTAATAGATAAGTAAGGATATTAAATAGGCTGGGTGTGGTGGCTCGGCCGGGAATCCCAGCACTCTGAGAGGCCAAGGTGGGTGGATTGCTCGACTCATGAGTTTAAGACCAACCTGAGCAAAAGCAAAACCCTGTCTCTACTAAAAATAGAAAAACTGAGGCAAGAGGATTGTTTGAGCCTGAGTTGGAGGTTGCTGTGAGCTATGAGGCCATGGCACTCTACCCAGGGTGACAGCTTGAGACTCTGTCTCAAAAAAAAAAAAAAAAAAATTAAATAATACAGAAAACAATTTCGCCTTTAAAAAGAAGTAAACAAATAAGTAAATTCAAGTGAACAAATAAACGAGAGAGGAGGAAAAGCTCTTATTTACTGCTGAAAGTCAAATAAAGAAAATTACTATTTTGAACTCTCACAACAATAATTGATTCAGATAAAAGTCATCACTGGCTGCTTACGATAGTCAGTGAATGTTTGAGGAGTGACAGGACTTTTCATGGTTTTAAATTATGTCCTTAGAAGATACTTTTTAATTTCAAATGGTGAAATACTAGTTTTACAGTCGACTCTACTTGACCAAACAATCAAAGTTTACTTTGCCAGTGATGGGGCAAGTGAAGAGCCTGTGCCTCCTGATGAGAAATGCAGCCAGGAATTCAGCTGAGTGTGATCATTAGAAAATGTCAGGTGCAGCCAAATGAAAGACTTTCCGTGAAATAACTGGCCTGTACTCTTGAAAAATGAAATGAAAAATGATTCAGAACCACTTGACAGTAAAGAGGCTGAAATCATTAGTGAATACGGTGCAAGGCCCTGGATTTTCTTTTGCTGAAGGATATTACTGGGATTTGGCAAAAACACACTTAGGCCTGTAGATTAGGTAATCGTATTCTTTGAATGTTAATTCTCTGGGTTCGATCACCGTACTGTGGGTCAAGAAGAAAATTTCTTTCTAGGAAAAACGCTGAAGCTTTTAACGGTAAAGGGGAGTGAATGGAGAAAGAGATCAAGTACAATGTTAACATTGGAGAGTAGATGGAGGATATCTGTGAATTCTTTGAGCTGTTTTTATAATCTTTCTTCAACTCTAAAACTGTGTCAAAATAACAACAGGTGGAAGCTAGTAGCATGCTCATCCTGGCCTCCAAGGCCCTCATGACCCGCCTTCCTCCTCTCCGACTCCCCTCCTAGTGTTCTCAACCCCAGAGGAGGACAAAATGATTTTTCCTCTAACCTCTGTGTGTTCAGCTGAGACTGACCACTGTTGCAAAAAACAGATTAACAAGAAAAAACAAACAGAAGATTATTAATATGTCTACCTCATGCTTATAGGAGATGCCCAGGAAAAATAACTAATTCTCAGAGGTGACTTACAACTGCAGCTTGTACGGGAATTCTCCTCACCTTATTTTCAAAGACCTCCAGTGGATGCCTGAAACTGCAGATAGTAGTGACCACTGTATGTTTTTTCCCCAAAACATACATATATACACACCTGTGATAAAGTTTAATTATAAATTAGGCATAGTAAGAGATTAACAACAATCATAATTAACAACTAATAGCATCCCCACTCCTACACTTTCAGGCCATTATTAAGTAAAATGAGGGTAACTTGAACACAAGCACCAGGACACCTCCATAGTGGCTCTAACAATTGACTGACCAGTGGGCAGGTGTGGAAGTGCTGGACAAAGTGAGGATTCACAGAAGCATGGGACTGTGCGATATTTCACCATAATACTCAGAATAAAGTGCAATTTAAAACTTCCAGATTGTTTATTTTTGAAATTTTTCATTCCGTATTCTCAGACCAAGGTTGACCACAGGTAACTGAGACTGCAGAAAGCAAAACCTCGGGTTAGGGGGTGGGGAGACTATCATGGCATCTTCAACAAAGGGGAGATTTTTAATGACAGGACAAAGGGGATAAGCGACAAATTGGGGGGTGCAAACAAATGGTAGATAAAGGTTAGTTTATTATGTGCATTCCTCTGGTGACTTCTCCAGGCTGATGGGGGTCTGGCTTTGTCTTCCCATGATGAAATGTTGTCCTTCCTGGTAGAGAGAAGAAACAGAACCCTTTGTAAATTTATCTTCTGCCTCAGCCATGTGGGGTGAGGACAGAGAGCTTTTCTTGTATCTCCTTTTTCCCAGTTGCCTTTAGTTTAAAGTTATTCTTATGCCATAGTTTCAGGTTTGGAGGTGGCACAGCCTGGTCTCCTACACATCCCACTCCCGCCACTGATATAATAAGGACTGTCATTTCTCTTATTTCCTTTGGTTTTATTCAATTATATTTCACATCAACAGTGAAAATAACTCTTTCTTTATATTCTCATATATTTTGTCATAGTTTGATGAAGTACAATGACAATTTTGAATATACATTTTGTTTTAAAATCAAGATTAATCTGACCCCAATTTGTCTCCTAGACAAAAAGGAAATGTATGGAAGTGTCCATATTTGAAGGATATTTGTATATTTGAGGGAATTGTTGGGAGAAAACAGATGGCTTTAAAAGATGTTAAGGTTGCCATCTGTTTTGACATATATTTTAATTTGATCTTTAAAATAGTAGTAGGCAGACCCGACAAGAGGTTATGGACTGACTGTGAGGCAGTGTTGTTCTGGTTAGTAACTGCCTTTGGGGCTGGAGTTAGGCAGCAGACTGCCCTACAGTGTTGCACGTGTGGATTCCCCTGGTTTAAATACTCCTGCTGTGACACAGTCCAGGGAAGTGATGTGCTACTGGATATTTATTGGGAAGAGATGTGCAGCAGCCAAGATGTGCTTACTTAGGACCAAGCACAGTGGCTCAAGCCTGTAATTCCATCTACTCAGGAGGCTCAGACGGGAGGGTTCACCTCAGGCCAGGAGTTTGTGAGCAGCTGATAGCAAAGAAAGACCCCATCTCTAGAAAATAATGAGTTAGCCTAGTGTGATGGTGCTTACCTGGAATGGTGAGGTGGGAGGATCTCTTGAATCCGAGTGTTTGAGGCTGCAATGAGCTATGATCAAACCTGGGTGACAGAATGAGACACCATCTCCAAAAAAACTAAAAATAAGTTAATGATGTGTTTGGTTGTAAATTTATATAACTTAATTTTCAATTGTGTGTTTAACAACTAGCCCACAAAATTTCTAAAAATCTGGCAGTTAACTCTGAAGGACCAGTGTGAAGGCAGTATTGGGAGGCAGTACAGAGAAGTTAAGATCTCAGTTTAAATTTCCCCTTTTGCTCCATTCATTTGACACATACCACAGACCTTTGTGATTGAATTTGTAATTATTAATATTTGTGTGCAAACCTGAAATTTCATGATATATCATACTTTGTGAATCTGCTGATGCATAATTTTAATTGTATGTATCATTTATGCAAATATAAGAATATGTAGCTGATAATTTTGTCTAATCATGCAGCGTCCAGATATTGTAATTTTGGTGTTTGCTACTTATGGACATTTATTCATGTAAGTAGGAAGTGAAATTATTCATGGTGTTGGAAAATTTTCAGATACTGAGATTATGCTATAATGATGTCACAGTGCCAACAGGTAACAGTTTTGAGGAAGGAGGAGCTTGGCCTATCTGGAAGTACATAATGTAATAGGGTATTGTACTGAGGATTGGTAAGCAGTGGTTTTTCTAGCCTGTGTCATAATGCTCAGTGATATTTTGTACATGTTCCTTTAACTCTAAACTCACTCTTCCTCACCTATGAAATAATACTTGTACTTTTCTCCCAGTATGTTTTGAATATTGATGGTAGTGCTGAGCTTATATGGCAAGCACTTTGCTAAGTGTTTTATGTGTATTTCCTGAGAGGTTAGTTATTGTTACTGTTTCCATTTTATATAAGAGGAAACTATGACGCAGAAAGATTAAGTAACTGATATGGTAAAATACTTTGTAATATAATTTGACCCCAGGCACTCTGGCTCTAGCCATTGCACTTTATCTCTAGGCTAAGTTATAAGACTTTTTAAGAAAAAAATTTTTAAATCTTTTGTGGGTATGAGTTAATATTGTGTATTTATATATATTTCATTGAATTTTTCAGGACATAGAAACCAAATACTATTTAATATGGAAATTTATTAGTTGCAGAATAATGAAAGAACTATACTGTTTTTACATTTTATTACACACAGATTGCGTATTTCTTGTCTTTTAAGACATAATTATACACACACGTATACATATATATATATATGAGAAACATAAATGAATTTTGTGTTTACACTTAGGTCCCATCAAGATACCTTACGATGTATTAATATATGCAAACATTTCCAAAATCTGAAAAAATGTGAAATCTTAAACTTTCTCGTCCCAGGCATTTTGAATAAGAGATACTCAACCCATATGTAGCCTATTTATTCTTCAGATGCCATTACAAATGTGTGACATCTTTTAATAAAATGACTTTTTCAAATGTAACAATTAGGAAGATTATAAATTATATATTAAGTAAAAGTAGATACTCATTGTGCTATGCTTAGCAGAAAAAAAAAAAGAAAAGGAGTCCATTGTAGCTAAGCATACCAAATGTCTTTACTGTTTGGGGCAGTAAAGGTTAAGTTCATGGGTAGAGAAATTAGACCTCCTGAGATGAAGTCCTGCCTTTACCATTGTGTAAGCTGAATAATCTTCAGCAAGTTGTAAAATTGTACCACATTGTACCTCAATTCCTCATCTATAAAGTGGGAATAATAATGATACCTAACACATAAGGTTGTTGAGAGGGTTAAATAAGTAAGTGCATAAAAGCACTTAGAATGTCTAGTCCAGAAGAAGTACTCAATAAAAGATCAGGTGATTTTGTAATGTGTTTTAAAAAATAATAACCCAAGTTGAAAGTATGACAGTTCAGACAATAACTGAAAGTTATGAAAGTTTTTTTTCTGTATTTACTGTAGGTTTTATTTCTTAGAGCGTGCAGGTGTCTGGGTGAGGACATACTTTCAGCCCTCAGACTGCAGTTGACTTTGCAAGGGAGACTGTCTAATAACCCTCTGATGTCCCTTTCTGAAGCATGAGAGTGTGGTCACTTTTATATGAATCAGAAGACCTCAGATTGTGGCTTCCCTGACCATCTCTTTGATCCTTCCTAGAATAAATCAGTTTATATACACATAGAGTCATAACTTTTCATGATTGTTTAAAATTAGAAGAGTATATATATTTTACTTATTTGATAGCTGAACCCATTGATGTCATTATTAATTAAAGACATTGGAAAAGCTTTTTAGCCAAGATTTGGATATAGCTCCATTCAATCAAGGAATGTGTGATAGTGCTTTTCTAAAATTATCTTCTGTCTTTAAATGACATTTTTTAATCACTAAAATATTTGTAGAGCTGCTTATTGGGTACATATCAAAAACATTCATATCAGACGTTCACAGAATACATACTGCTTGACAGTTTTCTTTTATAAAAATTCAGATTATGTTTGTTTTTGTTTGTTTTGTCTTTTTTCCCCTGTAGGCCCTCCTGTCAGTCCTTCGAGAAAGCCATCGCTCAAGAACAGTTTTCAGGAAAGTTGGAGGATTTGTGTACATTACCTCCTTGCTTGTTGCCATGGAAAGATCTCTGAGCTCTCCCCCCAAGAACGGCTGGGAGAAAGTGAACCAGAACCAAGTGTTTGAGCTCCTCCACACTGTGTTCTGCACACTGACTGCAGCAATGCGCTACGAGCCGGCCAACTCTCACTTCTTCAAAACAGAGATTCAGTATGAGAAGTTGGCAGATGCCGTTCGGTTTCTTGGCTGCTTCTCAGACCTAAGAAAAATAAGCGCCATGAATGTCTTCCCCTCAAACACACAGCCATTTCAAAGACTTTTAGAGGAAGACGTGATCTCAATGGACTCGGTGTCACCCACTTTACGGCACTGCAGCAAACTCTTTATTTATCTTTACAAAGTAGCCACAGACTCTTTTGACAGGTAGGCCTCTGTCCTGTCCTCCCAGTCACAGGGTATGCTAAGCACGATTTCAGCATTAAGACGTAAAGTACAACCTACCCATTAGAAAATGAAAACAAGTGAATCTTTTCTCCTATTTGCTTGAGGTGTGTCCCTTTATTTTTGAATATTACTGTTGCTCTGGTGGCAAGTTTTTTAGCATAGATGCCTGTGTATTATTTGTGAATTCAGGTTCAGTTAGTTGTTTCATTCAGTGAAACAGCTTCTGTGAAGCTTCTTTTAATGGTGGTGTTTACTATTTTCTCTTTTCCTTTTTAACATCAGAAACATTAGGTGCATCTGGACTTACTGATATTCATTATCAACAGAAGATGTTATAATTATTCACATTTCCAGATGTTGTGTGTTTCTCCACATTTCATAACCCTCAAAAAATGATATAGCTCCTTAAGAGACATATCGGTGTCTTGACCCCCAGCCCAAGAGCCTGTCAGACTCATTTACTCCTTCATTATACCAGCACTTAATAAAACCTGTCACATGGCCAGTCATCTTGATAGGCATTGGTGCATAAACAGCTCAAGTAACTACTCAATAGAGCTTTTAATAAGTTTTGTATCCTTTATGGCGGAAGAACTACTTTTTAAAAATATTTGCTAAGATAATTCTTGCTTCTTAACAAGATTTCTGGTCCTTACTATTTAGATTTGAAAGTCAAAATATTATAAGAAAAGTTGTAAGAAATTATATTTTTAAAACTTTTCTATTTTTCCCTATCTGAAAGAAAGATGCATATGTATTAACTTACAGGAAATATGAAACAGTATAGTGTCCTAGGAAAAGGCAATATAAATCTGTGTATTCAAATTTAACCTGTTTTCCTTTGAATTCTACTTATTCTAGCTAGTGTACCTCATTTTTAGTCACTTTGTCAAAAAAATAGGGCTTCAGAAAAAACTCTGTTTGACAACTGTGTTGAGTGTTAACGGCACGGACTGGGCGTCTCCTGGAGCTGCTGCTCCGCGTCACGCAGGGCGTGTGTTGTGGTCTTGGTCCTTGTTCCTGCTGAATATGGAAGATGTTCCTTATTAAACTTGTACTGGCTTTTCTTGTGAAACTAACCTGTAGCCAGCCTGGTGTTCTCTTCTTCTAACCTCTCTAAACGCCCCTGTCTGTTTTGTTGTCTGTAGTCGTGCAGAACAGATCCCTCCTTGCCTGACAAGTGAGTCTTCTCTCCCCTCTCCTTGGGGTACACCAGCTTTGTCCAGGAAAAGGTACTGATATTATAAGAGAAGTCAATCTATTTGTGTGGGGATTTATTTTTCCTCTGCTTGCTTAAAATGTTAATGTGGTCATTGTGTTTTATAACTTCAATTCTTTTTTTGCTATTTGATTTTTTTTTTCTTTTTAGGTTTTAAAAGTACCAGTTTTTCTTTATTATGTTTATGAGAGTAAAATATGTTGACACTATGAAGTTATGAAGAATTTTGTCATGCATCTCAATTATTTAGACTAGACATTTTGCTTAGAGAGGAGGCATGTCTTTTATTAAAAGTAACTAGTTGTCTGAGAACTTTATGCCTCTTCGGTAAACTACTTTTCTACCTTTTCCTTTTTTTCTTTTCTTTTTTCTTTTTTTTTTACTTTAAATGTCAGGATAATTCTTTGGTTTTTATTGTTACTCTGAAATGAACTTCATAGCACTGGAAGGAAATGTGTATTTTCTCTGTCAGATTCAACCAGCTGAAGTATGCTATTGTAGAGATTTATCACAGCTTAACTTTGAAAAAGTGAATAATAAACCTGTTTCAGCTCATTCTTTCATCAGTTCTGTGTAATCTCCAGGTTTATCTAGTTGATCTGATGTATTAAACTTTCCAATTTTTAAAAATTGTAGTCATTTGACCAAAAAATACAATGAAGATCCATTTAAGAGTCCGTCTGTAACCTGCACATAAAATGATCATGGTCCACAGTCAGCACCAAATACTTCCCTTCGTGCTCCTATTTTTCTCATAACCAAGAATAAGTCTCTGACTTTTGTGTAAATACTCTTCCATTGTTCCTTTTTAAATATGAATCCAGAGATTCTCCTATATTGCCATTTTAATTTTATTGCTATTTTTGAGGTTCTGAAACTTGGATATAGTTGCAGTGAGTTAATCAGAAGTATTTGTTGTGTGTTTCAGCATATTTTAGTAGTAATATTCATTAAGGCCAGACAAGGTGGCTTACACCGGTAATCTCAGCATTTTGGAAGGATTGCCTGAGGCCAGGAGTTTGACACCAGCTTGGTCAAGATAATAAGACCCTCTGTTTATTGAAGAAAAAAAAATTAGCCAGGCGTGGTTGTTTGCACTGTATAGAGTCCCATATACTTGGGAGGCCGATGTGAAAGACTTACTAGAGCTATGGAGTTTGAGGTTGCAGGGAGCTGTGTTCACTCCACTGCATCAGCCTGGGTTGTCGACAGAGTGAGAGCTTGTCTCTGAAAAGTATATTTGTAGAGGATATATGGGAGGACATATTTTCCTTTTTCTCTCAGTTTTACACTGGGGCTTAACAGCTTTTTTCTTAGAGTAAACCATGACATAGTTCAAACTGGTCTTGAATAAATTTAGGGTTGTTCAATATAGTATTTGTGCTTAAAACTGTTCTCTCTTCTTTTTAAAGAAGTATCTTAATTCATGAAACCAGAAACAAGATAAATTTGAATTTTTTTTTTGCCCTGGGTAGAGGGCTGTGGCATCATCATACATCACAGCAAACTCAAACTCTTGGACTTAAGCGATTCTCCTGCCTCAGCCTCCTGAGTAACAGGCTGACACCTGCCACATGTGTGCCAGTTTTTCTATCTTTAGTAGAGACAGCGTCTTGCTCTTGCTTAGGCTGGTGTCAAACTCTTGACCTTAGGCAATCCACCTGCCTCAGGCTCCCAGAGTGTTAGGATTACAGATGTGAGCCACTTTGCGTGGCCCAGATAAATTGGATTTGATTTAGTGTATTTTTTTTTTTTTTTTTTTGCTGAAATGAATGAGTTAGTACTTGTGTTTAAATATTTGTGTGTTCATGATCCCAAAGAACTACTGAATGTTAGAGAAATAATTTAAATTACTAGTTTTAAATTAGTAAGTATCATATTTTAAAAATATGATTATATCATAAATGGTAAAGGCCTAAAAATTGCTGCTTAAAAACATTTAGTCCTTTTTAAGTATTAGCCAAAAACTACAAAATAGAAATTAGCAATTTAAAAGGATACACCAAAAAAATTTTCATCAGAACTTAACTATTATGTGAATGGTAATTTGAAAAGGGAAGACAGCATTTTCTTCATTTTCCGAAAGAGTTACTTAAGTGTTTAAATTAAAAAAAAAAAAAATTGTCACCATAGTGCATGTGATTGTAGAGATACCAGGTCTTTGACTTAAGGGAAAACTGTGGCTGAATAAACAAACCTGTCTGAGTGTGTCCTCATCCCTGTGAGCTATTCATCAGTGTTACAAATTGGCAGAATCCCAAGGACAAAAACCTGATCCTGTGCGTGCTAATAGTGAAGGCAGTGTTGACACGTTCAGGCTGCCCTTCCAGTCAGGGGGCCTACATCACACACTCATAAAGACTAGCACGTTTTTACTTCACAAATTCAAATCTAGTAACTTTTGAAACTAGAATTTAGTTCACATGATGTCTAGACTCTCTCAAGAAATTACATCAGCTCATAGGCATCTTTTTCTTGTGGCAAACATGTTGGTTTTGTGGGCAAAGAGAGAAACCAACATTGTACTGTATTTTTATGGCTCATGGAGCATTCAGATGTTAAGAAAATTTTGAGCTTGTGGTACTTGCCTGAAATGTAAAATCCTAGAGAGTTTTCTCTACTTTTAAAGAATGGGGTTGGGAAAGAGCTAGTTAACCTCCTATTTAGAAAACTATAACTTACAGTTTTCATTATTCAGAAGAATGATAGAACAGAATCATCACTGAACAGTGCTCAGTCAGAGTTGGAGGAAGTGAATGCAGATAGTAACCAGAACTTGCAGGGTACAGCTGTGGTGGAGCAAGAGGGGCGAGGACTAGTTACCATGCAAACACGCTGTCCATTCCTCGGTGCCTCTGCACACGCGCTGGGTAATTAAAACAGATTCAGAATTTAAATGAGGTTGCTGAGTCTTAAATATTTAGGTTGAAATATTTAAACTGGCTCAGCACCTGTGTCTCAAGTGGCTAAGGCGCCAACCACATACACCTAAGGTGGTGGGTTCGAATCCCCAGCCCAGGCCTGCCAAAAAACAACGGCTGCAACCAAAAAATACCCGGGCATTGTGGCAGGCGCCTGTGGTCCCATCTACTTGGGAGGCTGAGGCAGGAGACTCGCTTGAGCCCAGGAGTTGGAGGTTGCTGTGAGCTGTGATGGCACGGCACTCTACCCATGGGGATAGCTTGAGGCTCTGTCTCAAAAAAAAAAAAATATTTAAACTAATAGTTTTTATAATGTTTAAAAGTGACTGCAACATAAAAATTAAATTTTGAAATGTCATTTTATCCTATCTTTGCAAATGGTTAGATCTTATTTAGGAATTAACCATTTAATAAGCTTACCATAATCCCTAATTTTTTTTGTCTTTTTTTTTTTATTAAGTCAAATACACATAGATCATAAATACGTTCATGCATTTGTGGGGTACAGTGTGCTGATTTTTTTTAATACAATCTGATGTGGTTAGATCAAATCAGTCAACACAGCTTTCACCTCATTTACTTGATTATTGTGCCAAAACATCTATGTTCTATACGTGACAGATTTGACTTGTACCCTTGTCATATGCTCCATAGGTGTGGTCCCACCTTTTACCCTCCCTCTGTCAAACCTCCCCTCTTTCCTCCTTTCCCACTCCATTTCTCTCCTTCATCCTGGGCTAAAGTTGTGTTCTATCTTTCATAAGAAAGTGTGAGTAAATATAAGTGGGTTTCATAGAAATCCCTAAATTTAAAAAGTGGTAACATCTGTAGTGATACCTAAATGACTTAATAAGAATTAACATTGTGTAACACCTGTTATAATTTTAGCTATTAAAATGCCATGTTTAGATTTCAGCAACCTTTATAGTATTCTATAATTTGAATAATTACATTTTGAATAATTTAGTGCATGAGAAAAAGTTTTGACTGCATTTTGAATGTGAACTGTCGCATGAGGGGTGGAATTGTGATGTCAGTGCTCAGAAAGATTTGGATCTTGGAGGATTTTGCATGTTCAGGTTAGGGGTACTCAACCTATATTAGTAAAGAGTTCAGTGGCCAAAGACATAAAGATTTTTTTTCTGGGGAATATCAGTAATTCTAATCCAAATCTGAATTAAATTATTAGTTTATAAGCAGTTTTGCAGTGCCTGTAACTAAAATATAAAGTAAGAATCTCTGTGTGTGTTTAGTGAAAATATTTCTTATGAAATTTTTGAATCCAATAGCGAAAATTCCTGTTACACTATAGAGGAATTATGAATCTTTTTTCAAGATGGATCAAAATATTTTAAAGAACAAGGTGAACAACGTAGGAAGCGGATATCAGTTGGTAATAAACATTTAGAAATCTTTTTCTATCATAAGTTTAGAAATTAAATCTTTCTGAATGAAAAACAGTAAATACCGGGAGTATAAACATGAATGGGTGAAAACATGCTGACTTAAATAAACTAGGAGAACCCATGTGGTTTTTTGTAAGTGAAGCTGAATACTTTCCTAGAATCTCTGTTAAAAAGAGAACGTTACTTTTTTTAAAAAACATGGTCGTGCCAATTCTCTGCTACTAAATCACTGACGTAGAGCATCTGTTTCCCAAGCTGCTCTTGCTTTCCCAGAGAGCTGAAACTGCATTGCTGTCAGTGGCAGAGCTCAGCATTAGGCAAATTATGCTGAGACCAGCTCATAGGAACAAAGAGTTCCTATAGGCTGAAGCCCCAAGCATCTGTTTCTTCATGTCAAGATGCAAAATATGCAAAATTCATGAATTGTAGATGAGTAGCATGAAAGAGAAAGTGGAGATCATTGATGAGAAGTGTGTACATTCAGGACATGGCCAGGCTTTCTAATTCATAGAAACTTATGTAAAATATGCCTTCTAAGTTTTTAAAAATTGTGATGAATATTTTCACTAGTTGTGGGAGCAGATACAAATGGTGAAGGTAGTTCCAAATAAACTAAAGAAAACGCCATGATACATTTGTTCGTAGGTAGCCAAGACTCTCAGCCAATCCTGGCTCAGTTGACCCAATGGTAGAGGAAGCCACTTTGACCTTGTTAGTTCTCGTTAGGCCACTTTAATCGTGGGCTAAGGAAAGATTAAAAACACATAGATAATTTCAAATGAAAACAATCTCACGGAGGGACTTAATTTAACTTGATGTTTCATCACATATTATTGGAAATGTCATCTTCCTAGAACTTTGAATCACTATCATTTTACTTTTTCTGGTATAGGTGTCATTTTTTTTTTTTTTTTTTGAGACGGAGCCTCAAGCTATCCCCCTGGGTAGAGTGCCATGGCATCACAGCTCATAGCAACCTCCAACTCCTGGGCTCAAGCGAGTCTCCTGCCTCTGCCTCCCAAGTAGCTGGGACCACAGA
>CAUYQV010103381.1:0-13461 GCA_963574575.1 Galagoides demidoff | reverse complement strand
CCCCTGGGTAGAGTGCCATGCATCACAGCTCATAGCAACCTCAAGCGAGTCTCCTGCCTCCGCCTCCCAAGTAGCTGGGACCACAAGCGCCCGCCACAACGCCTGGCCATTTTTTGGTTGCAGCCATCATTGTTGTTTGGCAGGCCAGGCTGGGGATTCGAACCCGCCACCTTAGGTGTACATGGCTGGCGCCTTAGCTGATTGAGCCACAGGCGCCAAGCCCTTTCAGTTTTTATTCTACATGGCTTTATCTTGTTAATTTATAATAGTGAAACCCAGACTCTAAGAAATTAAGTACTTTTTTTTTTTTTTTTTTTTTTTGAGACAGAGCCTCAAGCTATCCTCCTGGGTAGAGTGCTATGGCATCACAGCTCATAGCAACCTCCAACTCCTGGACTCAAGCGAGTCTCCTACCTCCGCCTCCCAAGTAGCTGGGACCACAGGCGCCTGCCACAACGCCCGGCCATTTTTGGTTGCAGCCATCATTGTTGTTTGGCAGGCCCGGGCTGGGAGTTGGAACCCGCTACCTTAGGTGTACGTGGCTGGCGCCTTAGCCAATTGAGCCACAGGCGCCAAGCCGAAATTAAGTACTTTTTAAATGAGGATACTACTAAATATTCCTAATAATAAACATCTTTTTTATATGCACAGCTCAAGTTTGCATGTTATTTGTTTGTTTAACATTATCAGCCATTTGGGATTTGTTACTCACATTGTACTACCATAATGACACTGAAGCACAGGAAGGTTCAGTGAATTTCATCAAGGTTGCTTAACTAGTTAAAAAGAAAGCAGTACTATCATAGATTGGGTACTATTTTATCAACAGTAATTTTCTGATTTGATAATAGCTATGTAGGAGAATGTCTTTTTTTTCTTTTAAGAAATATACACTAAAGTATTTAGGGGCAAAAGGGTATTATACCTGTAGTTTATTCTCAATTGGTTCAGAAAAACTACATATAGAGATAAACTGAAAAAACAAATGTTATAAAATGTAGACATTTGAGTAATCTGGGTGAACAGTATATGCTTTATTTCTGTAACTTTTTATACATCTGAAATGATTTCAAAATAAAAAGTTTTTAAAAGGAAGAAATAGCAGGTATTGTGTTACTAAGTACATTTATGCTATTGTCCTACTTTTTTTTTTTTCTTTGAGACAGGAGCCTCAAGCTGCCCCCCTAGGTAGAGTTCTGTTGCATCACAGCTCACAGCAACCTCCAACTCCTGGGCTCAAGTGAGTCTCTTGCCTCAGCCTCCCGAGTAGCTGGGACCACAGGCGCCTGCGACAAGGCCTGGCTATTTTTTGGTTGCAGCCATCATTGTTGTTTGGCGGGCCTGGGGCTGGATTTGAACCCGCCACCTTGGGTGTATATGGCTGGCACCTTAGCCACTTGAGCCACAGGTTCCGAGCCTGTTGTCCTACTTTTGAGAGGTGTTGTTTTAACATTTTTCTACCTTTACTTTTTACAAGTTACAAATATTTAAACAGTTAAAAGTATCACATAATTTGTCAGGTAGTTTCAAAAAGTAGCAGCATGATAGAATACTTCTTCTGGCTAACTCCATAACAGTATATAGGTTAAAAAGCTAGGACATGGGTAACTATGAAAGTTTTGCAACAGATTATATGATGGTCCATTTTTTGCTTCCAGGAAACACAGTCAACAGTGTCCTTTCTGATTTACCTGTGCAAATTTGAACATATGAGGTTTATCATTGTTGCTAGGAGGGTTTCGTTTCTTTCTGTCGGTGCAGGTTTTACACTTCTTGATTTTTGCGTATCTCAAAACTTTCGTAATGACCCATGCATTCCCTAGCAAAATTTTTGTGTAACTTTTCGCTTTGTGTGTATTCTGCAGCCTAAGTCTGTCATTGTTGGATTAATTAAAGAAATGATTGCCAAGTTTCAAGAAGAATTTCCTGTCTATTCTCTCTCATCATCTGATGAGGCACGGCAGGTAGACTTGCTAGCCTACATTGCAAGAATCACTGAAGGTTTGTATTTTTTATCAGTCACATTGCCTTGAGAGTTATAAGTTTATAATTTCTCTCTAAAATCCATTACTCTCTGCTACTTGATTTTTATAAATTGTGTGTGTCAGCCAGGTATATTCATTCATGCCTATAATCTCAGCACTGTGAGAGGGTGAAGTGAGAGGATCACTTGAAGCCAAGAATTTAAGACTGGTCTGGGCAACACAGGAGACTCCATCTCTACAAAAAAGTAATAATAAAAAAAATTAGCCACACATAGTGATACGTGCCTCTAGTCCCAGCTATTCTAAAGGTTGAAGCAGGAGTAATGCAGGAGCCCAGGAGGTTGAGGTTACAGTGAGCTGTGCTACATTAGTGCCACTGCAGTCCAACCTGAGTGACAGAGCAAGACTCTGTCTCAAAAAAAACCCTCAAAAAACCTGTGTGTATATATACATCTACAGATTCTTTGAATACAAATTTCTCACCCATTTATCATAAGGTGTTACCATATAGTTCCAATGAATATTGTTTTTTTCTTAAAATACAAAAAATGGGGCGGTGCCTATGGCTCAGTGAGTAGGGCACTGTCCCCATATACCAAAGGTGACAGGTTCAAACCTGGCCGCAGCCAAACTGCAACAAAAAAGTAGCCAGGTATTGTGGTGGGCACCTGTAGTCCTAGTTACTCAGGAGACTGAGACAAGAGAATCACCTAAACCCAAGAGCTGGAGGTTGCTGTGAGCTGTGATGCCATGGCACTATATCGAGGGTGACAAAGTGAGACTCTGTCTCTAAAAATAAATAAATAAATAAAATGCAAAAAATGAGTCTAATACTGACAGATAAAATCTTGTTTCTTTTTCCAACACCACTTGGTATGTATTAATGATCCCAGGCCTTTTTCATTATATGTTTATTTAGCTTTATGGGTTATTCAGTATATTGGCTTAGAATATCTATGATTCTCATTGCTTCTCATTGAAGATAAAACCAAATACTCATGCTTAGAAAATTTTAGTAAGGTGTTAAACATTTTTTTATTGTAGGTCACAGCAATAATATTCAGAATATTAATTATGGAAATCCTATTGTTTTAGAGTCTTATATTAATATTTTTAAATGTTGGAAAAAATATTTTCTTTTTAAAATAATAACCTCTACTTAGTAGAATATTTAATAGGAGACTCCTGTCTTTCCTGTAAATACTCATATTTGGAAAATTTTATTTGTTCAGTAAGTATTTGGGAGCCCACTATGAACTAGCACCATGTTTTCTATCTGATCTATTGAAACCTGGTACATTTATTTAAAAGATGCTAAAAAGATTTTTGATATTATTTTTAGTTCTCAGGATAATCTACTTTTTTCTGTAGGTGTCTCTGACATAGATACAAAGAGCTGGGCAAATCATGAGAATAGAACAGTGAATAAAATTACCGTGGTTGGAGGTGGAGAATTGGGTATTGCCTGCACATTAGCAATTTCAGCAAAGGTATGTAAGCCTAGTGGTTATAAATATAGCTAACATAGTGCTGCTACATTTTTAGGCAGTTTGTATTTAACATACAAAAAGTACTGGCTTCACTCTGTCATTTAAGAAAAACCTATTTTGCCTTAAAATATGTTTTGCAAGTTGGCAAAATATAGCTGTAAGGTCTCATCAGGAATGTTGCTTCTTAATTAGTGATTAGTCATGGAATAATCTTTGAAAAAGTGATATGAACAATGGCCTCATCCTAATCCAAGGGAAAACTCAACTTGACATTCATTTGACTTAGTCACAAATTAATTCTTTTGTGTTTTCCAAGTCATGTGACTCTAATTATATTATAATACTTAATTTTAGCTTTTCTAAAATTAGCGTTGTTTTTTTTTTTTTTTTTTTTTTGGCCCGGGCTGGTTTTTAACCTGCCACCTCTGGCATAAGGGGCCGGTGGCCTCCCTACTCCTTTGAGCCATAGGTGGCACCCCTAAAATTAGCTTTTTGTCCTCCGGGGCCCAGTATCATAGTAACAGCAGTTCTTGTGTCATTTGAAAAGTGTAGCCTGGACCAGAATAGTTGTCCCTCTATGTGTGGATTTCGTGGCTGGCATTGGTTTTTCTTTTCTATTTATTAGTAAATTTGATTGTATTGTCATCCAAATTCTTGCTTTCCCATTTAAGACTCACATGTTTTGAAGGTTGGTTCTACTTCAGCAAATAATTAAATTGTATCTAGGGAAATAGAAAATTTTAAAAGCTAGCTGCTTAGAATTTTATATAACCAACTTTATAAGTTAATTATATGCTAACTTTTCACGTATTATAATTGTATTTTCTCCACCCTCCATCTGAATACAATTGTTACCTATTAATTGGAATTTGAGCTGTTTTCAGATCTTTTGTTATGAATAAAATGCTAGTATAATATTAATTTACAAGTTGCTTATTTTTCATGCTAGAGGTCATGAAAGCTTTTTGTTTTTTGAGACATAAAGTTCTCACTATGTCATCTTCGATAGAGTGAGGTGGCATCATAGCTCACAGCAACCTTAAACTTTTGGGCTTATGCGATTCTCTTGCCTCAGCCTCCCAAGTAGGTACGACTACAGATGCCCACCACAACACCTGGCTATTTTTTGTTGTTGTAGTTGTCATTGTTGTTTAGTAGTCTAGGGCTGGGTTCGAATCTGCAAATCTTAGTTCTTGTGGCTGATGCCCTAACCACTGAGCTATAGCACCAAGCCTCATGAAAGGTTTTTATGGTACTTATTACATATTGCTAGATTGCTCTTCAGAAAGGCAGGACTAATTTATGTTGCTAATAATAATATGCACATCAACCTGATTTTTGACATTCCTCCCAGTACTGAGTTTCATTAATTTTATTTGTAATTATTTGTCATTTTGGTGAGTTAAGCACAGAAAGGTATTCTTTAACTGTTAGAAGAGTCTGTCATTATTTGTCATGCACTGGCTGGGTGAAAAATTTTTTCAATTTTCTTTTTTGATACATAGTCTTGCCCTGCCACCCAGACTAGAGTGCTATGGCATCAGCCTAGCTCATGGCAACCTCATACTCCTGGGCTCAAGTGATCCTCCTGCCTCAGCCTCTGGAATAGCCAAGCCTATATGAGTGCACCACCCTGCCTAGCTAGTTTTTCTATTTTTAGTAGGGATAGGATTTTGTTTTTCTCAGGCTGGTCTCAAACTCCTGAGCTCAGATAATTCTCCCAGAGTGCCAGGACTACAGGCATAAGCCACTATCCCCAACCTGGATATACGTTCTTAAATTTTTTGTAATAAAGCTGGCATTAGCATCTTATCTCTAGCATGAAAGTCAAAACTAGTGCCAGCTTTATAACAAAAAATTTAAGAATGTACAAGGTCATAATAATTTCTTGCTTGCATGTTACTTTTATTGCTAGTGTTAACTTTTCCTTCTTAAGACAGCATGCAATACCTGTGTATTTTTCTTTAGCCTTCATTTTTGAATGAATTTAAATTGAGTAACTGGCTATACCCAGTGTAATGCTGCTCTTTTTCTCATTGTACTATATAGGGCATAGCGGACAAGCTCGTCCTTTTAGACCTTTCAGAAGGGACTAAAGGAGGTTCAATGGACATTGACATCTTCAACCTGCCTAATGTGGAAATCAGCAAAGGTTTGGTTATTTTGCTTTAAGGGTTTGCCTTATTTGCTCTTGTTTTTGAGTCCCAGGATTTTATTTTATTTTATTTTTATTTTTTATCTTTTGCGACAGAGTCTTACTTTGTTGCCCTGGGTAGAGTGCCAGGGCATCATATCTCACAGTAAACTCAAACTCTTGAGCTCAAGCAATCCTCTTGCCTCAGCCTCCTGAGTAGCTAGGATTACAGGCACCTGCCACAGTGTGTGGTGGCACATGCCTACACAAGTCTGAGCTACTTGGGAAGCTGAGGCAGGAAGATCATTTGAGCCCAGGAGTTCAAGGCTGCAGTGAGCTATGTTGGGCCACTGCCCTTCAGCCTGGGTGGCAGAGCAAGGCCCCATCTAAAAATAAAAAAAATAGGCATCATTGGCATCTTTTCCTTGTTGTGAAAATGGAGGCCTGTTTACTACCTGTGACAAACTTACCTCACTCTTTATCCAGGTATACCTTGCTCTTACTCTGTAAATCTTTCTCTTTCTCAATAAACTTGTTTCATGCTTGCCATACTTTGGGATGTCTGCTCATTTCTCCACCAAGAGCACTCCCAAGAACTGAGGGCCCAGGCAGCTGCCTAAAACTCTGACATTTTAGGAAGCAGGTAGCTGCCTTGAAACACATTTTAGATTGCCAAGAAGCAGCTGGTATTCCTCAATGTTGTATATAGTTAATAAACTTTCCTTTTCTTGGTAAAAATAAATAAATACACAAATAAAAATATTTTATTAGGGATGCAAGAAAATAATAAAATGGGGGGGCTATTGAACTAGAGTAAACACTTTTTTTTTTTTTTATTGAATGGTAACTATGTACATTAATACACTTCTGGGGTACAGTGTGGGGTTTTCACATGCAATCCGAAACACTTCCATCAAACTGATCAACACAGCCTTCGTGTCATTTTCTCAGTTATAGTTTTAAAACATTCTGATTCTACTCTTAGAGAGTTTCACTTGTACCCCTGTAAGATAGACCTCAAAAATGGTCCCTCCAATCCCCCTCCCTCCACCCATTTCCCCCTCCCTTCTCCTTCCCCCCGGAAACACTGTTTTAAATGAACTTTTAATTTCACATATTAGATTTGCAGAAAAGTGGTAAAAGTAGTGTAGAGAATTCCCTCACTCAGTTTCCCCATTATTAATACCTAGAATATTTGTCAAAATGAAAGAACTGACATTGGCACAGCTGCTATTAATTCCAGACTTCATTGGGTTTCTCCTGTTTTTCACTGATGTCCTTTTCCTGCTCCAAGATTCCATCCAGGTTAGAGCTAGGTGTGGTGGCATTCACCTATAGCCTGATAGTCGCAGCTACTTGGGAAGCTGCAGCAGAAGAGTCACTTGAGTCCAGAAGTTCAAGGCTGTAGCACAGCATCCTCACACCTGTGTAGCCACTATACTCCAGACTAGGCAACATAGCAAGACCCCATTTATTAAAAAAAATATACTACGGGTGGCACCTGTGGCTCAGTGGGTAGGGCGCTGGCCCCAATATACCAAGGGTGGTGGGTTCAAACTCGGCCCTGGCCAAACTGCAACAAAAAAATAGCCAGGTGGACAGCGCCTGTGGCTCAAAGGAGTAGGGCGCCGGCCCTATATGCTAGAGGTGGCAGGTTCAAACCCAGCCCTGGCCAAAAAAACTTGCCAAAAAAAAAAAAAAATAGCCAGGCGTTATGGTGGGCGCCTGTAGTCCCAGCTACTTGGGAGGCTGAGGCAAGAGAATCACCTAAGCCCAGGAGTTGGAGGTTGCTGTGAGCTGTGATATCACAGCACTCTACCAAGGGCAATAAAGTGAGACTCTGTCTCTATTAAAAAAAAAAAAAAAAAAAGAACTTCATGCAGGGGGCCACATGGCATTTACTTTTCCTGTCTCCCCTCTAATCTGTGCCAGTTTTTTCCTTGTTTCCATGACCTTGACAGTACTGAGAACTGGCCAGGTATCCTGTAGAATGTCCACCAACTGGGTTCATCTGATGGATCTAATTTTCTCATAATTAGACCAGGATTATAGGCCACCCTAGAGGAGAAGTGCTCTTCTCTTCACATCTCAGAGGGGCTCTGAGACACCCACACGACACCACAGATGAGGCTGCCTTGGTCATGTGGTTAAGCCACTATTTCACACTTTCTATATTCTACTCTGTGGAAGTGAGTCAGTAAATCTAACTCATCCTCAAGTGGGGAGAGCAGGATTTAGGTCCCCAACCCAGGAAGAATTCTTTATTTTTTTCATGTTAATTTAATTGCCTTTAAAAAAATCTATCCTAGTGGTTTAAAATGTAAAGGATACCAAAAGGTAAATAGTGAAAAGCCTCTCCCATGTCTGTCTGCCAAAGTAACAATGTTACTATTTTCCTATGAATCATTCCAGAGGCATTTTATGTACAGACAAGCAAATATATATACTTCCGTCCCACCATTTAACAGAATGATAGCGCCCTGGCCACCCTGTTCTGCACCCAACTACAGGGTTGTTTGGATGAGACCCTGTAAGTAACCCACCTGTCTATGAGGGATGGGAAAGTAAATTATACTCCATATAGCAAGGGCCTGGCCACAACCACAAGTAGTTATACAAATAAATAGTGTCTGGTCTCATGCAAAAGATGGAAATTGAAGATAAAATCTAGTGTAGGGTACGTTATGGTTTCTATTGGGTGGAAGTTTTCTGTCAGGAGAATAAAATACAGAAGAGAAAACAGGAAACCGGAAATCACTGAGATAAAGTGGAAGGCTTATGAGTGTAACGTTTTGCTATATATAAAAGGAAAATTAAAAAAATGAGACTGAGTTTTTAGGAATGCAATTTCTAGGACCCTGAAGACAGCCACACTTGGATGGCAAAGACCCCCATCACTCTTTTCCTGGTCAGGGAGGGAGGGGCTGTTTGACTTTCTAGAATTTGTCTCTGTGGATTAAGGGTGTTTGCAGTTCATTGTTTTGTGGAAATAAGGGTAGAGCAAACACCCCGCCCAGGGCAGGGACAGGATGTAGATTCTTCAGGCCTGAACTATCAGGCTCAAGGCCACACTCTTGTGATGTCCCACCCCTGGGCACTAATCACAGCCTGCAGGATGGGTCCTGCCCCCCTGGCCTGGTACTGTCCATGCATCCATCCATCCATCCACTAACTTGTTTCCTTTATTATTTTTTTTTTTTTGAGACAGGAGCCTCAAGCTATCCCCCTGGGTAGAGTGCCATGGCATCACAGCTCATAGCAATCTCCAACTCCTGGGCTCAAGCGAGTCTCCTGCCTCCGCCTCCCAAGTAGCTGGGACCACAGGCGCCGCCACAATGCCCAGTCATTTTTGGTTGCAACCATCATTGTTGTTTGGTGGGCCCGGGCTGGGGATTCGAACCCGCCACCTTAGGTGTACCTGGCTGGCGCCTTAGCCGATTGAGCCACAGGCGCCGAGCCACTTGTTTCTTTTATTCACTTGGCATTCACTTGTGTGGATGATCCTGCACTGGGCACAGAAAGACAGCTGTGGTGGAGATGGACACTGACACAGAGCATAAAGTCTAACATAGAACCAACCCAGCAAGGGGGAGCCCAACAGTGTCCTCAAATGCTCTGAAACGGCAGTGCACTCGTCCACACCAGGAGCAGGCATCCAAGCTGAGTGGGAGGGAGCCAGGCTTGGGAGCCTCCAGGGAGAGAAGGGACACACTCCAGGTAAAGGAGAGAAGCAAATAGCAAAGGCAGGACTTGGCCCAGGAGGGTCTGGCTAGAGAGCCTGACAATCAAAGCTCTTTTCCTCAGTCTTAGATCATCTCTGTGCATGACTCTCAGTAGGGATCCTCAGTTATTCCTGCCCACTCTCTTTCCTCTGAGCTTCTGTCCCTGCTGTTCCCTCTGCCTCAAATGCCTAAACCCATCTCTGCCATATTTTTACCTTTGTTTGAAGCCAATTTCAAATGCAGTTCTGAAACTCTGGTCGCAGCCTTTTCTTTCCTTAGCAGTATGGCCTCAGGAAATCACCTCACCTTCCTGAGCCTCATTCTTCTCATCTCTAAAATGGGCAGGGTAGTGGACCTACCTCATAGGGGATCGCAGTGCACATGCCATGCGACCCACATAGAGCCACAGCAGGTAGGGTTATCCTGCCATCAGTTGCAACTGCTTCCTCCTTGTCTTCTTCAATTTATTTATTTATTTAATTTTTTGGAGTCAGAGTCTCCCTATGTCACCCATAGTAGAGTGCCACAGCATCACAGCTCACAGCAACCTCCAACTTTTGGGCTTAAGCAATTCTCTTGCCTCAGCCTCCCAAGTAGCTTGGACTACAGGTACCTACCACAGAACCTGGCTATTTTTGTTGTTGTTGTTGTAATTGTCATTGTTGTTTGGCAGGCTTGGGCTGGGTTCGAACCCACCAGCTCTGGTGTATGTGGCTGGCACCCTAGCTGCTGAGCTATAGGCATGGAGCCCTTCTTCAAGGTATTGACTTTTTTATTTGAGTCAGAGTCTCACCATGTTGCCCTCATTACAACTCACAGCAACCTCAAACTCTTGGGCTTAAGTGATTCTCTTGCCTCAGCCTCCCAAGTAGCTGGGACTACAGGTGCCTGCCACAATGCCTGGCTATTTTTTTGTTGCAGTTGTCATTGTTGTTTAGCTGGCCCAGGCCAAGTTTGAACTCACCAGCCTCAGTTTAGGTGGCTGGCACCGTAACCACTGTGCTACGGGCGCTGAGCCTCAATGAATATTTCTTAAGTACTGACTATATGCCAGAACATGGGGCCACAAGGCTGAACCAAAGAAGTGAGGCCCCTGTGCATAATGCCCTGTGCATTTATTTATTTTCCCTGCAAGACGGAACATTTCAAGGACAGGCTGGGGGTTTACTTACGTTTTTGTTTCTCCCCAGTACCTAACTGACATACAAGGTGCTTAAATACTGTAGACGGAATAGAATGGCTTGGGCTGCACTCTATGTTGGACACCCTCTGTTACTGGAGGACCACGGATATGTCTCTGAAACCCTCCACCTTTCGTTTTAGGGTCTGTCAAACAAGAATTCTTTCAAAATGAATATTTGCAGAGCATCTGTGTGCTATGCTGGGAACAGCAGTGAACAAGTCAGAGCTCTTGGCTCAGGGAGCTTCTAGGGAAGGGCTGGAAAGCTACCAGACATTATAATCCATCACAACAAAATGGTTTGCTCTGCTGGGGGATGTACCTGGCATGGGGTCAGCACAGCCTGAGTTGTTCTCAGGGTTAGTGGGCTAATCCATACTGGAGAGAGCCACTGAGGTCGCCTCTGTGTCAGGCATTGTGCTGAGGGCCTTGTGTGAACTAACCTGCTGAGTCATCACCATTCCATCAGCTGTGTACTATGATGGTCAACCCATTTACTGAGAAGAAGGTTGTGGATCCCAAGAGGTTAGGTAACTCGCCAAGTTGCACAGCTACCTTGACTACAGGCGCCCCTGGACCAAAGAGACAGACGATGCTGAATCCTCTGCTGCTCAGAGGACAGATGACATCATGTGTGCACATTATCAAGGCTGGATGTGGGGTCCCAGAGTTATAGCTCCTGTAGCTCCACATACACCTGAGATGGCGGGTTCGAATCCAGCCCAGGCCCGCAAACAACAATAACGGCTGCAACCAAAAAATAGCTGGGCGTTGTGGTGGGCGTCTATAGTCCCAGCTACTTGGGAGGGGGAGGCAGGAGAATCACTTGAGCCCAGGAGTTGGAGGTTGCTGTGAGCTGTGATGCCAAAGCACTCTACTTAGGGTGACAGCTTGAGGCTCTGTCTCAAAAAAAAAAAAAAAAAAAAGAAAGAAAGAAAGACCTCAGGTGAGGTCAAGTCTTGCTCCAAATCTCAGGCTCTGAGCAACTGGTCACATTCCATCAGCGAGGTTACCCCAGGGTACAGAGCAGAGGGAGGACTGGGATGGTGCAGGGGGTGCAGGGTGGATGGAAGTGTGCAGGATCCCAGGGTTGGGGCCTGATGTCAGAACCAACCCTGTTCTCATGGGCTTCAGGCCCCAGCAGGTCTCCTCTCTGCTGAGGGGAGATGCTGGTAAGGCCTCAAATTTCAGATGTTGCTGGGTAGCTGGCCTTTCCCAGTCCCTGGGGACTTCTGCTTTCCTTTCTGTGTCCATTCCATAGTTCCAGCATTATTCATGTCTAAAAAATCTCGGAAAGCCACCACAGCCCTGCCCTCCACCCAGGACTACGCAGTCTCTTGGCCATATTCTTTTAAAAGGTCATGTTCCTCCCTGCCCTCCAGAGCTTGATCCTCCCAGCACCCCTCTCGGCCCTCTGCTTCCCTCAACAAAGCAGGGGATGTGGCTGGTGTCCCCAGCTGCGTGGTCACCACCAGGAGTTCTCCCCCACGTAGCATGCTTGTCTCTGCCCCTGAGATGCTGGCCTGCCATGCCAGTCACTAGGCACCTGCCATGTGGATCTCCCCCAGGCCTGTTAATATCTCCACTTCAGCCTGCCCTAGACAGCACCTACATCTTGGAGAAAGTAAATGAAATTGGTTAAAAGTTTCTCCCAACTGTTCTGAGGTGCCCAGAAGGGTTGGGCTCCAGTCCTGGCCCTACCACTTCCAAGGCAGGAGGAGCCCCACTCTCCTGAGCATGGGCGTCTGTGCACATTCACCATCCCAGCCCCAAGGATCAGGGCCCTGGGCAGTGGCAGGGATGGCAATGTCTATAGAGTGTGCAGTGCCCACTCCTGGGCCTGCAGCCTACCCTACTCACCTGAGCTGCCAGCAGCTGGCAACCTCCTCTGCTGGCTGGAGCCTGCTCTGCTTGTACACATGGAAGGCCAGAAGGGCCATGAGTGTGCAGCCCCTCCTCTCCCAGCAGCTGGCAACCAAAGACTGATGGTGAATGTGAGACCCCAGCTCCCCGGCCCTTCTGTTCCTCTCAGCTTACGCCTCCTCAGGGCCTCAGGGTCCCCTCAGGGTCATGCTCCAGTGCCCAAAGGGAGTGAGCACAGCGTTTCTGCCTTCTCCCTTCTCACCTCGCATCTGCCCTGTCTATGCTTCCTGGGATCACTTCTCAGAGAAGTGACTTGCATTTGAATCCTGGACTCAGGTCTGTTTTCCAGGTAAACCCAAATCAGACATTACCAGGCAAGCATCATGCTCAGCACTTCACAAGTCTTAACTCTTAATCCTGGGACAGCCGGTGTTGGGAGGTAGGGATTGTTATCATTTCCATTTTTCAGATGCGGAAACTGACTCAGAGCTGGGGCTTGAGGCCAAGGGCCTCCTCCCCTCCCGTAGTTCTCGCCAGCCTGAATTGCTTTCAGTTCCTCAAGACTTACACTTGTTCACCTTCTGACCTCTGAACTCTGAGGCACAAGGAGGCGAAATCACTCGGTCACACAGCTTTAGAGCCTGAGCTCCCTCGATTTACAAGCAGGTCTCTAGACCCCAAGCCCTCACAGTGTACTGCATGGTAAGCAAAATAATGGCCCCTTAAAATGTCCATGTCTGAACCCCTGGAACTTGTGAATGTTCCCTTTCATAGCAAAACAGAATTTGCAATGTGACCAAGGATCTTGGGATGAGGAGATTATCCTGTAATCCAGATATAATTACAACAGTCCCTATAAGAGGGATTCCTGGCTTGGCGCCTGTGACTCAATCGACTAAGGTGCCAGCCACGTACACCTAAGGTGACGGGTTCGAATCCCCAGCCTGGGCTCGCCAAACAACAATGATGGCTGCAACCAAAAAATGGCCGGGCGTTGTGGCGGGCGCCTGTGGTCCCAGCTACTTGGGAGGCAGAGGCAGGAGACTCGCTTGAGCCCAGGAGTTGGAGGTTGCTATGAGCTGTGATG
>CAUYQV010103380.1:0-18126 GCA_963574575.1 Galagoides demidoff | reverse complement strand
AGGCGCTATCCACGTCGCAGGGGTCCTCCACGCAATTACCAGCAGAATTACCGGAATAGTGAGAGCGGGGAAAGAACGAGGGATCAGAGAGTGCTCCTGAAGGCCAGGCCCGACAACGCCGGCCCTACCGCAGGCCAAGGTTCCCACCTTACTACAGGAGGAGACCCTATGGGCGTCGACCACAGCGTTCCAACCCTCCTGTGCAGGGAGAAGTGATGGAGGGTGCTGACAACCAGGGTGCAGGAGAACAAGGTAGACCAGTAAGACAGAATATGTATCGGGGTTATAGACCACGATTCCGCAGGGGCCCTCCTCGCCAAAGACAGCCCAGAGAGGACGGCAATGAAGAGAATAGAGAGAATCAAGGAGATGAGACCCAAGGTCAGCAGCCGCCTCAACGTTGGTACCGTCACAACTTCAATTACCGACTTAGACGCCCAGAAAACCCTAAACCACAAGATGGCAAAGAGACAAAAGCAGCTGATCCACCAGCTGAGAATTCGTCCGCTCCCGAGGCTGAGCAGGGCGGGGCTGAGTAAATGCCGGCTTACCATCTCTACCATCATCCCGGTAGGCAAGTCTAGATTGTTCTTCATACCTCAACCTGGCAGTCATGAGTAGTGTATATCTCATTTTATTAACACAAGGTGGGATAAACCAGTTCACCAGGTAACATAAGACATTTTATTCACAGTGTCTCCCACTCTAGTCTTGAATAGCAAAATTCAAGTTGAGGAATATTCCGTATCAGAGCTATATTTGGTCCCTTAGTAAATTCTCAGTTGTGACATCTGGAGAATTGTGAATTATTTAGAAAACCTATTGTCAACTTTTCTGGTTTCTGTTGCTCTAGCTTGTTATTGGTACACTTATTTTTGTTTCCCTTAAATTTCCAAATTAAAAAATTCCTTTGCATTTGGCTTTATACATGATACTGAGAGGCGAGTAATTATGGCTCTGGAATTGTGTAACTGCTGGCACTTTGCGTGTTTTGTCCCCTCTATACTAGTTTCTGGGTAGCAAAAGGAGAACCCCATCCATAACACATTGCAGTGTCTGCTCCCATTGTGAGTCACTGTCTTAGGTTAAACAGATTTGTTACTGTCTTCCTGTGGTTGATGTGATCTGGAGCATTTGATAACACTAAATGAAGATTGCAATGAGTTCTATATGATAATCTTCAATTTCTTTTTTCCTTTGTAGTTTAGTCATCCAACAAGAAGAAATGAATATGAAATTTCCAGCAATAAGAAATGAACAAAAGATTGGAGCTGAAGACCTTAAGTGCTTGCTTTTTGCCCGTTGACCAGATAACTAGAACTATCTGCATTATCTATGCAGCATGGGGTTTTTATTATTTTTACCTAAAGAAGTCTTTTTTGATAATAACAAACATGTTTTTTTAAAAAGCCTGGTTTTTCTCAATACGCCTTTAAAGGTTTTTAAATTGTTTCATATCTGGTCAAGTTGAGATTTTTAAGAACTTCATTTTTAATTTGTAATAAAAGTTTACAACTTGATTTTTTTCAAAAAAGGCAATAAACTGTAAGTACCTGTTAATAAAGGTCTTAAATAATTAAAAAATATATAAAAATATATATATATACACACAATGTGGGCACTAGTCAAAAGAAAGCTGAGGGATGACGTCAGCAAAATGACAGCATAGCAGATCTTAACCCTTTTCCTTCCACAGAAACATGGAATTAGCAATTATGCACAGATGAAAATAGTTTTTTGAGAGTATTAGAATCTAAATGAAAGGTTAGAGCACCCTGATGGAACACAGAAACAAACAAAAAAAAAGATGCATTGAGAAGAGAAAGAAGAGCAGTTTCACTTTACTTGTATTATTCTCTCCCAAGCCAGGACAGCACCAAAACTCATGTTCTCCCTTGAAGGAAAGAGAGAGTGAAGTGAGACTCTGAATTCTCCAATTTTT
This sequence comes from Galagoides demidoff, assembly GCA_963574575.1. Classification (NCBI taxonomy): domain Eukaryota; kingdom Metazoa; phylum Chordata; class Mammalia; order Primates; family Galagidae; genus Galagoides; species Galagoides demidoff. The sequence continues at coordinate 16,184 of CAUYQV010103380.1, read as the reverse complement.
TGTAACATCATCTAAAAACAAACTAAGCCCAAAGTTATCATAAGAAAGTAAATAGTAAAGACAAGAAAAGAAATAAAATAAAAAATAGAAAAAACAATGAAATTGGGTTAGCATTTTGAAAAGATAAACAAATTTGACAAATATTTATGTAGACTAGGAAAAATGCTAATTAAAAATTATAAATGAAAGGGGAAACTTACAACTAATTCCACAGAAGTTAAAAGTATTGTAAGGGACTATGATGAATAATTACACACCAATAAAAAGGATAACCTAGAAGAAATGGATAGATACCTAGAAACATACCATCCAGCATGATTGAATCAAGAAATACAAAATCTGAACAGACCAATAACAAATAAACATTCTGAATCAATAGTCAAAAACCTCCTAGCAGAGAAAAGCCTAGGACCAGATAACTTCACAGGTTATCTTCAAATATTTGAAGATTTAATGCCAACTCTTCTCAAACTCTTTCAAAAAATGGAAGGATAGATGCTTCCAACCTCTTTTTATGAGGCCAGTATTAACCTGATGCCAGAGGCGGAGTAAGACCCTACACGGAAAAAAAGCAAGAAGTCAATATCCCTGATGAAAATGGATGCAAAAACTCTCCACAAAATGTTAGGAAATTGAATCCAACCACATAGCAAATGGATTATACACACTGAATATGGGATTTATCTCAGGGCTGCAAGAGTGGTACAACATACGTAAATCAATAAATGTGACACACTGCATTAAGAGAAAAAAATAAGAATCACATGACTATCTCATTTTGATGCAGAAAAAACATTTGACAAAATTCAACACCATTGCACAATAAAAACTCATAACCTATTAGGTACATATCCAAGCAAATTAACATAAGGATCTCGAATTATGCAGAATTCGCTATACAACACAGGGTTTCCAGTTAGTATGATACAGTCTACTTAAAAAATTTGTGAAGAGTGCTCGTGTTAAGTATATAAAATTATTATTATTATAAAATAATAATAAATAGGGCAGGAGGAAATTTCAGATGATGGATGTGTTGCTATTATAGATTATGGTGATAGTTCATGGGTATATACTTATTTCAATTCTCACCAAGTTGTACATGTATACACTAAATATGTACAGGTTTTTCTATGTCACTTATACCTCACTAAAGTTATTTAAAAAAAAACAAAAGCTGAAATGTCTATATTAATATTAAATAACTGTCAGAGTAAGGAATATGATCAGTGATAAAGAGGGTCAACTCATTAAGAAGAAAAAAAGAGTCTTGAATGTTTATAAATGTTTGCACACTTGATAACAGAGTTCCAAAGTATGTGAAGCAAAAATCACAGACTCAGAGCAAGAGCTCTAAGAAGAAAGAGCAATCCACAATTATAGTCAAAGATTTCAGTACCCTCCCCAATAATTTACCGAATAAGACAGTAAATTATGAAGTATATAAAAGTCTTAAACAGCACTATCCCTCAATTTGACGTAATTGAATAGGTCAGCAGAATAAACATTATAAATGCTCCTTGACTTACGATGAGTTTAAGTCTTGATAAATCCATGATTATTTGAAAATATAATAAGTCAAAAATGCACTTAATACACCTAACTTACCAAAAGTCATAGGTTAGCCTAACTTACCTTAAACACACTCAGAACACTTATGTTAGACTACAGTAGGACAAAATCATCTAAAACAAGGTCTATTTCATAATAACATGTTGAATATTTCATGTAATTTATTGAATATTATACTGAAAGTGAAAAACAATGTTTGTAAGGGTACTTGAACTGTGGTTTCTACTGAATTATTACCACTTTCTCACTCTTATAAAGTTGAAAAGTTAAGTTAAACCATCGTTAGGTGGGGGACTACCTGTATTTTCAAAGTATACATGAAGCATTTGGTGATGTAGACCATTTTCTGGGTCACCAAACAAGTCTAAAAGTTTGAAAGAATTGAAATCTATAAATTTAATATTAATGATCTTAAAATAAAAACATCTGAAAAATATCAGATTTGCAAATTATATGCATGTAGATGAGTGGGAAAAGGGTGGTATGGATATTGAATAATCAGAATGGTAGCCTGGAGTTTGCTCTTTCTGTTGCCTATTAGAGAGTCATCATCCTCCCAATCTCCTTGATAACAGCAACCTGATTTACTTGGATATTATGCAACATCCCCTGATTTCACAGATATTGGCCTTTCTGTAAATCTCAGAGGATAAAGAACCATCCATCTCTGCATCCATCTCTGTGTCTCAATTCCAGCTACCCATTTCCCAGCCTCACTTGCATTTGAGGGTGTCCTGTGAGAAATTCAAATTACAAGTAAAGAAAATCTACTGTATTACTGGAGTAAAAAAAAAGGAAAAAAAAAAAGGTCTCATAAAGTAAAAGCCTTTTTTTATCCTAAGCCTTCTTTTCTGTCTTAAGGCAGCATGAGGATGTGACATCTGCTGCAATAAAAATCACCAACATGTGACCATGAGGTGATACCCTGGGGACAAAAAAAGCAGTAAAAATCACTCTAAGAATCACACAGCAGAAAGATAGAGTGTATCCCTTGATATGGTTTTGAGCTGCCATACCAAGCTGGAAAAACCCTTAATTCTGGATTATGTATTAAGTAAGTAGAAAGCATATTTATGTTTTAAGCCACAGGTCATCAAATTCCTATTTCTTGTGGTCAAATAAAAATTATGATCTTAAGGATTTTTTTCCTCCACTATGAAGAGAATAGTCATTTAATATAAATTCCCCCACCCAGCCACTTCTCTGTCTCTACTACTACGCTTTAGTATAGAGCTATGCCTCTAGTCTTAAAGGAAACATATCTCCTTTTCTTACCAATGCAAAGATTAGGGCGCTGTGTCTGTCTTTTCTTTCCAGTTTCTGTCAAGAACTTGTATCTTCTAGCATTTTCAACCACTTCACTCTCTTTCCATTGCTTTTATTACTATTTCCTTTTTGCATAGGTCAGTTGACTTCTCACCAGGTAAAATTGATCTCTTTTCTCTTTGACACCTCAAATTAGTGGTGTATGCTTATTCTGTTACACCTCTACCCACCAACATGTTCCTCCCTAACTCTAGCTATATTCTATTTCTCCCCTTTACTCAAATTCCTCATAAAAGCCTCCAAATACTTGCTTGCCATATTTAATTTTTACTCCTATATTCATTTCTCCTTGATTTCTATCTAAAAACATTTTAACATTGACTTGCAATGTTGACTGCATGGTATAACATTGAATTTGTAATATTCTGAATTGTTTCCCATGTTTCTAATTTCTTTTCACTTCTACCAAGAATACATCCTAATCTTTGCTTATGGCCATTCCCTAAAATGTAATACTTGGCATTCTGCTACTTTGATTCTTTCTTCTTTCCCCTTACAGTTTTATCCCTTGTCACTATAATCATTATATAAATACAGTTAATCCCTAAATCTGTATTTCTAACTCTGATCTCTCTTAAATTCTCATTGTCATACCTTCAATTGCATTCTAGACAATTCTAAGTGTATTCAACATCAACTAATTCTCATCCTCAAACCAGCTTTAATTTAATTACCTTTCTATGTCTATCTAAGGTATTAAAATTGCCATCAACTTTAATGTTTTAAATTTACCTTCAACTATTCCTTCTCTATTTTTTATATTGATTTAAAGATATTCATAAATTATGATCAATCATGTTTAGAGAAATCTCATTCTATTTTAGATCTTTATCATCTTCAATTTATAATGATTCAATAATTTTATTTTTCCCACTTTCAAGCTCCTCTTTCACCAAAGAATTTACAACTATGCTTCTGCCAGAAGCATATTTCTGAAGCATTCTTTAAACCAGATCAGACTTAAACTTTTTTTCCATTACCCATTGGATTTCTGAACCCAAAGCAACTTTTAAGGAGTTAAAACCTGGCACATCAGAAAGCCTTCAAAATCCCACCATAGCAGAAACCTAAGATTATTAAGTATTTTATACACAGTGCCTATAGAAACCCAATAGAGAGCTGAAATTAATTGCAGATTTGATTAGATTATTAGCTATAGGTTATAAAGGCTTGATTTTCTCAACTGTGTAGTTATATAAGAAATTGCATTCTTTAATTCCTTGCAAGTATGTCATCAACCATCTTACTAGTAATAAACCTTCAAGTAACCTTCCTTCCTATTCAGTACTATAATATAACTGCTAAATAAGCTTAGCACATTTGACCCACATTAATCTTTCAAAGACTAATTTTGGGCATAATTCATCTTTTGCCACTTTCAATTCTGTGTTTTGACTCCCCATTTTTTTCTGATGTAGTAAGTGTAAAATCTGATTTTTTCTTCATTTTGTCTTTAGTTGCCATGATGTGATCTCCACAGACAAGACAGACTGTTAAAAATTAATAAAGAACACTCTAATTTTGCACATATTGGGTTTAACAAAATATTAACCCAAGCCTTTTAATTTAATCATGTCAGCAGTATTCTAAAATGCTGAGAAATAAGCAAATGTGTCTAACATGCAAGTGTATTCAAAGTATGTTTTTTCCACTTTGGATCATGTAGGTTCCATCCTGCAACTAGATCATATCAAAGAGACAGACTCACTGTGTTCCTTTGACAAGGATGGAGAGGATTGCTCCAAGGTTTTCTAAATTTATAATCAAGAAAATATTCATGGCTTCTGACTCTGGGGTTTACCCTGATTTTATTGAATTTATTCCATTTCTGGAGTAGCTCTAGGCTGGAGATGAGAAATCTGCATATTAAATAAGTTCCCCAGGAAGTGAGACAAGTATTCTGACTATACTTTGATAATCATTACTTTAAGGAAATTGACTCCCCTGGGCTTCAATTTCCCAACCTATAAAATGAGGGAGCTTGATTAGATGACAGTTGGGGATATTAATAGCTCTTAGCATTTTATGAGTCAGGTAAGATATTCCCTATTATTGAGAACAATGATTTGATCAATACAACATGGGTGGCACTCAAGTGGCTCATCCTCTCCTCTTGCATTGGTGTATAGACTAAATAAGTATTTTCTATTTCTATACCTCCTATTACCTTTTTGTGTTCATACATAACCTGTTTGTATTCACATATGCAGGTCAGGCTTTTATGATTGACCTCAGTTGTCCATCACACAACTTGATAACAGAAAGAGGACATATGGAGCACCTAATACAACTCCCTGCTCAAAGCAGAAAGACTGCCACCTCTCAATCACATCCAGAACAATAATCATTCAGGCTTTGCTTGTTTATATTTATTATGAAGAACTCATTGCCTTGAAACATGGTAAATTAGAAGCTTTCTCATTAAAGTTTCTAATTTATGATTTTCTATAAATTCCTCACTTCTTCTGACAATCATTAAAATAAGTCTTTGTGCCACACTCTGTTTCAATGTTTCTTATACATGGTATATGTCTAGTTGCCTTTCAGTAGATTACTCCCAAAATGTGTGCTCAACTGTGGCCCACACAGTGACTTTTATAGTAGAACATAAAAACTGAATAGGGGTTAGTGGGAAGAGCATATCTAAGACAAAGGAAAAATATCTCAATATTATTTCAGATTAAGGTTATGAGCAACTTCAGATCTCCACGCTTACCTATTATCCTCCTAGAATAGGCCTAAGGTCATCTGACATTACCACCACTGCCTTCACCAGCTCTTGAAACCAAAAGCCTTGATGAAACAGTCAGATATCTTTTATTACTCTTGGGAATTCCCAAACATATCATCTTAGACCCCAAATTCATGGCTCTCATTTCCTTCTAAGATGTTTCCCTACTGCCACTGAGACAACAGATGCTGTTTGACCTATTTATAACCTATGGGGTATTTTTTTTAACATTTTTTCTATTTTTTTACCAATAGAATTTGATCAATAAATTTCTTTCCCTTGCACACTATCTCTACCACCACCACAGAGCTGAAAATAAAGACATGTTATCTTCACAGAAGCAACAAGAATTACAGCTAATATTTTAACATGCATAATGAGAAACATATGGTAATGGAATGACAGGTATAAGGACATAAAATGGGAAAATATCGTCAGACATGTATTTATGCCTGGAGAAAAGTATTCTCAAAAGTATTTTTCCACAGGTATCTTCAATAAAAGTTGAAAAAACTGATATCTATATACAGAAGACTAAAATTTGACCTTTGTTTCACACTACAGGCAAAAGTCAACTCAAAATGAATTAAAGATTTAAAAACCTGAAACTCTCATGCTAGTAGAAAAAAACAATAGGAAAACCTCCAGAACATTGTTCTGAGCAAAAATTTTTTGGATATGACCCTGAAGCACAAGCAACAATAGACAAATGGAATTGTGTATAATTAAAAAGCTCTACGTAGCAAGGAAAATAATTAACCAAAAGAGACAACCAACCCATGGAATGAGAGAAAATATTTTCAAACTATACATCTAATAAGAAGTTAATATCCAAAAAATAAGAAACTCAAACAACTCAATAGTGGAAAAAAAAATTTAGAAACTGGGCAAAGGACCTGAACAGTCATTTCTTAAAAGAAGGAAGACATAAAAATGGCCAACAGGTACATGAAAAAATGGTCAGCATCACTAATTATCAGAAAAATGCAAATAAAAGCCACAGTAAGATATAACCTCACATCTGTTAGAATGGCTTTTATCAAAAACATAAAAGATAACAAGTGGTAGTATTGGTAGTGGTAAAGATATGAAGAAAAAAGAACTCACATACATTGTTAGTGGGAATGTAAATTAGTATAGCCACTATGAAAACAGTCTGGAGGTGCCTCAAAAACCAGGAAATAGAGCTACTACGTGATTCAATAATCCTATTTCTGGGTGTAGATCCAAAAAATAGATATATATATTAAATTACTACATCATATATGAAATCAATATGTCAAAGGATTATCTGTGCTCCCATTTTTACATGAGCATTATTCACAATGGCCAAGATAATGAAATCAACCTAAGTGTCTATCAGCAGATGAGTGGATTAAGAAAATGTGTTATGTAGACACAAGGGAATACTATTCAGCCTTAAAGGAAAATTTTGTCACTTGTGACAACATGGATGGAGTCAGAGGACATTGTGCTAAGAGAAATAAGCCAGGAACAGAAAGACAAATACTGTATGATCTCATTTACATGTACATTCTGAAAAAGTTGAGCTCACAAGTGGTGAGTAAAATAGTAAGTACCAGAGTCTGAGAGGTGGGAAAGGAGAAAATGGGGAGTTGTTGAACAATGGGTACAAAGGAAGAGTAGGTTTTGAAATCTATTATACAGCAATAGCCAATGATAATGTATTGTATATGTCAAATAACTTAGAAAGTACATTCAAATCTCTCACCATTAAAAAAAGGAGAGGTAAAGTGTGATACAACTTTTGGGGGTAGGACACAATTATAAGAGGGATTTTACCTAAGAAATGCAATCAAAGTAACCTGATTCTTTGTATCTTCAGTGAATCAACAATAAAAAATTTAAAAAAGAGAGGTAAGTTGATAGATATGTTAATTACATTGACTTAATCATTCATCTATATATGTGTATACATATTATAACATCGTACTCTATAAATGTATACAACTGCAATTTGTCAGTCAAAAATAACATTAATAAAAATATTTTTAAAATAAAGACATTTTAGGCAAAAAAGTGATGAGAATATTTGTTGCCATCAGAACCATACTATAAGAAATAACACAATTTCTTCAGACTGAAGAGAAATGATACCAGGTGGAGTCATGAAATTTAGAAAGAAAGAAACAGAAGTGAAAAGAGTACATATAAAATAAAAACTTTTTCTAAGAAAGGGCTATTCAAGCAAAAAATAATATTTTGTAGGATTTATACCATATATAAAGTGAAATATGTGGAAACAATAGCAGAAAGACCAGGAGAGGCTAAAAACTTTTTATGTTACTTGTAAAATAGTAAAAATTCTAACTTAAGGTAGTCTGTATTAAGTTAAGGATGCATATTTGATATGTAGCACACACACTAAATGAAGTACAAAACTATGTTAATGAGAAGTCAATAAAACAGAAGAACCATGAGTAAATATTCTAAAAGAAGGCATGAAAGAGTAAAAAAAGAACCAAATAAGATGGGAAAAGTAGAAAGCAAAACAAACCTGATCATATCAGTGATTATATTAATTGTAAACACAAAGTTTACAAAAATCATACCAAGTAAAACAGGAAGGTTATAAGAATTAATTTTTTTTAAATTAATGACTCAATATATGTTTCTACAAAAGATACATTTTCAATAAAAGGCTACAAATAAAAAACAAGTAATAAGATAGATAAAGACAAGCCACATAGGCACTAAAAATAAATAAGGATATTTTATAGTGATAAAAAGATCAACTAATTAGGAAGACATGACAATCTTAAATGTAATTTCATAGTTTAAAATATGTGATAAAAACTGACAGAACTATGGAATATTATGCAGCCTTAAAGAAAGATGGAGACTTTACCTCTTTAATGTTTACATGGATGGAGCTGGAACATATTCTTCTTAGCAAAGTATCTCAAGAATGGAAGAAAAACTATCCAATGTACTCATCCCTACTATGAAACTTATAGTTAATATAAGCCCAAGAATATGGGGAAAGGGGAAAGGGAGGGTATGGGGGGGAGGATGGGTAGAGGGAGGGTAATTGGTGGGACCATACCTGCAGTGCATCTTACAAGAGTACATGTGAAACTTACTAAATGTAGAATATAAATGTCTTAACACAATAACTAAGAAAATGCCATGAAGGCTATGTTAACCAGTTTGATGAAGATATTTCAAATTGTATATAAAACCAGCACATTGTACACCATGACTGCATTAATGTACATAGCTATGATTTAATAAAAAAAAACCTGACAGAACTAGAAGAAATACTGATTCATAATCATATTTGGAGATTTTCACATTAGCTAGCTACTTATCCAAAGATAACACAAGCAGATATAATTCTACTAATATATACAAAATTTTAAAAACTCCATTAACTTGACTAAAGTAAGATTTATGGGCTGGTGACAGTGGCTCATGCCTATAATCCCAGTGATCTGAGAGGAGGTCGAGTCAGGAGGATTGCTTGAGCTCAAGAGTTCAAGACCAGCCTAAACAAGAGTGAGCCCTGATCTCTACTAAAAATAGAAAAACTAGCCAAACATTGTGGTGGTCACATATAGTCCCAGCTACTTAGGAGGCTGAGCAAGAGGATCACTTGAGCCCCAAATTTTGAGGTTGCTGTGAGCTATGATGCCATAGCATTCCACCAAGGGAGACACTCTGTCTCAAAAAAAAAAAAAAGAAAGAAAGAAAGAAAGAAAGAAAGAAAGAAAGAAAGAAAAGAAAAGAAAAGAAAAGAAACGAAAAGAAAAGAAAAGAAAAGAAAAGATTTATCAACTCTACAACTAACAAATGGAGAATATACAAACTTTTCAAATATACAAAAACTGGTAATAATATACACTGTATGCTTGTCCTTATTACATATCAAAGGATTGACTCTTTCAGAATATGTTCTCTGACCACAGTGAAAATAACTAGAACTCAATATCAAAAAGACAACTAAAATCCCCAACATCTAGAGATCAACAACATAATTCTAAATAGCCCATGTGTTAGAAAAGAAGTCACAGCAGGCATTAGAAAATTTTCTGAAGTAAAAATAATGAAAATGCAACATCAAAGTCCATGAAATGATGCTAAAGAAGTGCCTGGAGGAAAATGTACTGGTTTTAATGAGAATAATAAAGGCTTAAGAATAATCTAAGTGGGCGGCACCTGTGGCTCAGTGAGTAGGGCGCCAGCCCCATATACCGAGGGTTGTGAGTTCAAGCCCGGCCCCAGTCAAACTGCAACAAAAACAAACAAACAAACGAAAAATAATCTAAGTAACCACCTTCAGTGTCTGGTGAGAGAAGAAAAGTATTCTCAAAGAAGGAAGTAGACTATGGTAACAGCAGAGACCACTTGTCAGTATCAGTGCAGATAGATAGTCCAAGAGGTCAGCATATAGCCCCTTGTGGCTTGCCTGAATTGCAGAGAGCCTCCTTACTCAAGGCCATGCTCTCCTCAGGTACATTTAGAGATGGAGTAATGGGGAGCTACAAAGTCCCAGACATTCCAGACTAATGCAGGACACCCCTGACAGCTGATATGCTGTTAGAGCTCCCTATAATTCAGCTATTTCCAGCCTAAATCACAATTAGACCTCTCCCTCAGGCAAGCAGGGTGTTCAGCCTCCTCCCTTCCTCAGGAGTTAATCTCTAATAAATATTCTGCATGCCCGGCGGCGCCTGTGGCTCAGTGGGTAGGGTGCCGGCTCCATATACTAAGAGTGACAGGTTCAAACCCAGCCCCAGCCAAACTGCAACAAAAAAATAGCCAGGTGTTGTGTGTTGTGGTGGGCACCTGTAGTCCCAGCTACTCGGGAGGCTGAGGCAAGAGAACCGCCTAAGCCCAGGAGAATAGCCTAAGCACTCTACTGACGGTGATAAAGTGAGACTCTGTCTCTAAACATATAAATAAATAAATAAATAAATAAATAAATAAATAAATAAATAAATAAATATTCTGCATGCCAAACCCTATCACAGGGTCAGCTCTCAGAGTCAGACTTTCAACAGAATAATATGAATGAGAGCAGAAATCAGTGGGAAAACAGACTAGAGTACAGAAAATCAATAAAACTAAAAGTTTATTCTTTGAAAAGCCAAAACCTTAATAAACATTCAGCAAGACTCATTAAGAAAAAAAAAAAAAAAAAAAAAAAACAGGAGAAGAGCTCCACAAAAATTCTTTAACATTGGTACTGTTAAGATACAGAACATTTCCACCACAGGACTCCCTCATGCTGCCCTTTGATACCTCAACCACCTCCTTACTCTCACCCTCTAACTCTAAGCTCTGGAAACCACTAATTAGTTCTCTATTCTACAATTTTGTCTTTTCATTTTTACACTCTATAAATGAAATTATAGAGTATGATTTTTGTGATTGGAATTTTTTAACTCAAAATTCATCCAAATTGTTGTGTGTATCAATAGTTCATTCCTTCTTATTGCTAAACAGTTTTCCTAGGTATGGATTCACCAATTAATTTAACATTTACCAACTGAAGGACATCTGGGTTGTTTCCAGTGTTTGATTATAAGGAATACAGCTGCTGTGAACAATTACACACATTTTTTTTTTACCTTGTCTTATTTTTTCTGAGATAAATGCTCCAGAGCACAATTGCTAAGTCATATGGTAGTTATATGGTGTTATGGTTTGAATTATGTCTCCCCAAAATTTGTACCTTGAAACTCTAACCCCTATTATCTCATAATGTGACCATCTTTGGAGAAAGACCCTTTAATAAAGTAAAACAACATCATGTGTGTGGGCTGTAACCCCATACAACTGGTATCCTTGTAAGAAAAGGATGCTAGGACAAGATGACAGACGAGGGGGCCAAGTGAAGATTCAGAGAAAGGGCACCCAGCCACCTGGAAGCCAAGCAGAGAGACTTCTGAAGGCACCAAAACTGCCAACATCTCGACCTTGGAATTTCGGCCTCCAGAACAGTCAGAAAATAAATTTCTGATGCTTAAGCCATCCAGTCTGTAGAATTTTGTTATGGTAGCCCAAGCAAACTAATACACATGATTGGTTTCCTAAGAAGCCAGCAAACTGTTTCACAGAATTTCTGTACATTTTACAAACCAATGTGTGAATGATCTGTTTCTCTGCATTCTTTCCAAGATTTGGTTCTGTCGTTAATATTGTTTTTTTTTATTTTAGTCATTCTGATAGATAAGTTATTTCTCATTACTGTTTTAATTTTCACTTCTCAAATGACTAATCAGGTTGAACATCTTTTCATGCACTTATTTTCCATCTGTACATCCTCTCTGGTGAAATAGCTCTTTATGTCTTTTGCCCCTTTTCTAATTAGGATTTTTGTATATTTTTTGCTATAAAATTTTGAGAGTTCTACATATATTCCAGATACTAGTAATTTGTAGAATAGGGTTTACAAATATTTTCTTCCTACCTGCAGCCTGTCTTTTCATTCTCTTAACAAGGTTGTCTGCAGAAGCAAAAATTTTTAATTTTGATGAGCTCCAATGTATCAGTTTTTTTCTTTTACCAATTATACTTTTGGTCAAATCTGATAATTCCTTACCTAGTCATAGGTTCCAATGGTTTTCTGCTATATTTTTCCTTTCAGTTTTATTGTTTTACACTTTGATTTTAATTACACAATCTATTTGAGGTAATTTTTGTATAAATATGAGGTTTAGGTCAAGGTTCATTTCATTGAAAAGGCTATTCTTTCTTCATTGCATTGCATGATCACATTTTGAATGGAATGTGTGACTCAAAAAGGCTGAGAATAATTATTTTACATGGAAAAAGCTTCCATGAAGCCTCTTACACTTTATCAAGGCACCATAAGCACACTGTGAGTCTTAGGCGATTTCGTGATCTGCCTTCAAACATGTGTGAGGCTTCTTTACTCTTTTTAGCCATAGATACAGATGAAACAAGGAAGCATGGTTGAGATAAAAAATGTTCTTTGGCGATTCTTATAGGTTCATGATACTCTTATTCTGCTCTGATTTGTAATTACATTTTTCAGAGATTACTGGTTTTTGACTTGTCTGAAATCCTATGTTAAACCTGGGATAAGAGTCCCAGTCTCTCCTGGCCACTCCTACACTTGGTTTACCTACAGCCTTTTGTGAAATCATGGATACTTCCATGGCTGACGTTTCCTTCCTTGGAATTAGTGTTATTTTGGTAGGTTACTTGGCAGAGGGAAAGAGAGTGAGCTGAATGTTGCATCATAGATCACAGACAGAGGCAGTCGTTAGTTCTGTACACTAAATATTTCTCCTCTTTGTGCACACATGGAAGAATTGTGCTGCCTTACCCCTTTGGAGTCTGGTTAACCATATGAATCACCTTGACCAAGGAAATATACGTTGAAGGAATACATGCTATTTCCTGGCAGAAGATCTTAAAACTATTGTCCTTCTATATAGATCAGCAATGGTCTAGACTGTAGAAGTTCTATCGGCCTGCAAACCTACGTAAAAGCAAATAGGAAACAGAGCCCCCTAGTAATAGGAACAGGCTTCATGAATGAGAAATAAACCTTGTTTCAAAACACTAAGATTTTGGGTTTTGATTTTTGTTTTATACCACTGCATAATTTTATCCATCTTTACTGATATAGTGTATATATACTGTATATAATCCCAGTGGGGTTACAGTAAAACCTCTGTAGCTTACCACCTCCCTGCATTGACCACCTCCTTAAGTTGACCTAATTTTCATGGACTGGACATGCACATGCACCACATGTACCTATCAATACAGTAAGCCCCGTTCCTTATGTCACCCATCTCTGTATGTTGACCAGTTTGTTACAGTCCCTTGGGTGGTCAACTCACAAAGGCCCTACCACATATATTTTTAATTATAATGATTCATTAAATGGAAATCCAGATTTGAATTCATCTTTATATCTTTGTAAGTCTATTTATAGAAATGAATTTGCTAACTAAAATTTAAATAGTCTATGGTCACACCAAGTTTGTGAATTCAAGTTTAGAAAACACAGTTTCTTCATATAGATCAGTGACAGCATTCTGTGAGACAGAATATAAGCATGGCATGTCAAACTTCATTCCTGGCACTGAATCAGTACTTCCATGTTTATTTATTTTTTTTGAATAATTGTGATCCACAAGAGGGAGATGAAGCAATTAAATGGCAAAACGCTGAGCAGAAATAGCTAAGTAGATATTTCAAATGTTTGACAACAGCTTAACAACAAATAATTTAACAAAATTTCCAGCCCACTGAGTAAGGCGCTGAAATATAATGTGAGAAAAACAGAGCCCTTTGCACACTAGTCTGTGGATGAGATGGATAACTAAAGCCATCATGACAGTAGAAGCATGTCTAGGGTTCAGCTGGAGTTCAAAGACGAGGTGAATGTCATGATATCTAAGTTTACACTTAATGGAGAAAACTCATTTTCAGCTCACACACCCAACAGGAACTTATGTACTTGATTAACCAGAGCAAAATTTAACATCTCTTTCTACAGTATCCCCAGAACACATAAGTCAGAAGCCAACAGAAGCCAGCCAGAGAACACTGTGAACTCTGGTTACATAGCCAGAAAAGTGCAGGGTCCCACTGCAGAGACCTGTCTTTCTTTGCTAGCAAGTAATTAGAGACAAGTTTTTCACAGAGTTCATTGTATCCATAGTTATGTATTATTGATGCTAAACTTATTTAAAGTAAACTTTGGGTGAATGTGTAGGCAGAAACATATTTTTCCATAACTTTGAGGACCTCAGGGGAGAAAACAGTGGGGTTCAGACTGAACAATCAGCAAATCTTGGGCTATGCAAAGTAGGAGGCAGCCAGTCTAGGAATGTGATAGAGCTCACAGTTTTTTAGACACATCAGCCTGGGGTTTTCCACCAATTCTTTAGTGGGAAGGGGATGTGCATTAATAATAAATGTACAGATGCATATCTAGTGAGGAAGAAATGTACAGTAAGATATATACACATGCATGATTATTCTATGTAGTTACACTTAAGTTTAGAGTCCAGAGTTCTCATTAGATTGTGTGTTTATTCATCAATAACTACCCCTACTTCTGTCTTCATAAAATCCTGAATTGCAGACCCATTTCAGGAAATATTAAAAGTTGTTTTGGGTTCAATCAACCTCAATATTTCCCAGAGTGGCCAAAATGACTTAAGCAGAATCTCATCTCATACAAAAGGGTGCCCTGGCAGACCATTTCTGCATCACTACACTTGTATACGTTTTTGCTATGGGTGATGAAGGGGAAATGGTGCATCAGATTAGCTTCCAAAATGAAACAGAAAGGATCTTTCGGTAAAATCTATAAAAATCAAGCCATGATATTCCTCTTTCTCACCATCACGTGCCAAATAATAACTTTCTCTCCATTTTATAAAACACAATCTAAAGATATGTATTTTTAAGAAGATCCAGAGGCTACAACTCAGAAATCCCACCTATAGGAATCTGGTCTTGGGAAATGATCAAAGATAATACATGAAGATTTATGAGCAAATATATTAAACGCAGAATGAAAATATCAGAAGGTAGTAAACATTTAAAAACTTGTAAATATTAATAAGAAATAAAACTAAATTGAATTGTCTTTTATAAAGGGTAGGGGGAAATAGCATACAAAATCTAAGTAGTGACCCCCTCAATGAAAGATGCAAAGCTATGATCAGCTCAGGTCAAGTTCCCAGTGTGACCTTAGTAGAATGTACTATGTTGAAACTATTCTACTCCTAGATGTCAAAGGACAAGACTCAGTTATCTTAGAGTCACCTCTTACCCTCTCTCCTTCTAAAAATCAACATGTATCAAAAGTGAGCATTTTAGAAGTTATTATCATGGTTCTTTTCCCTTATGTCTGCCTCTAAGGATAAGACAAAAAGTGTACTTAGCAGAGTCAGACATTTAATAAGAACTTGGTTATCATACTGGCAATTTGTCTTTGTTAGTAATTTCCCTGTCAGCAACCAAATCACCAAGTAAGTATTTTATTAAGTGAGGATCATGTGATTAACAATACACTGGGGCCACAAGGATATGAAGTTGTGTTTGTAACCTTGACTTCAGAAGGCCTGCTCTCCAGCAGCACCAACATGAATAAACTAGGAGGAGAAGGTTCAGGATGAAACAGAAGGAGGATCTAAGTCAGGATGCACAGGCCAGGTGCCCTTAGTACTGACTGAAACTCAGTAACACCCACTGTAACCAGGGAAGAGCTGATGCAAGAAGTGAACTTGAACAAGTCCTTGAAGGATAATTAAAGTTGGATAAGGAAACTGTAAGGAATTCAGTGTCACTAGGGACAAGTTTGATGAAGAGAGACATAATGAAAATTGAAGGTGGGGGAGTGCTTTAGAAGAAAATAGAAATAGTCTTGGACCATAAAAAAGAAAAAAGTCTTTCTTTCTGAAGGGTGTGATAGTTTTTCTGAAACTTGCAAGGCAAAACTGTTTCATATGTTAACTAATGGTGTCAATAAATCTATAGAGCTGAAAGTTTTTGTGAATAATCTGTATATTTTGACTGAGTATATCAAATAATAGCC
>CAUYQV010103378.1:0-20987 GCA_963574575.1 Galagoides demidoff | reverse complement strand
GCATTTAAACCATGCTGAGGTGCAACTAGATTTGAAAGCCATTACAAATTCTACTAAAAGACTATTTTCTTGCTCATGTCTAGCCTTATTATTCACTTTTCTAAACTTTTTTCCCCACAATTCACATATTTTTTTTTCTTTCAATTCACATATTTTTAAAATCATACCTGAAGCTGTGGCATGCACATAGAAAGGACAGGGAAAGATTGTAACTTACATGTGTATCTGTACGGACGTCTATTTCTTCATGTCCCCTTTGTTTTCTTTTGGTTTTATTATTTTTATTATTTTTTCTTTCAGGTTAATATGAGGGTCCAAATGATTAGGTTACAATGTTTGCATTTGTTAGGTAAGGCCCCAGGAGGGGTGCCATAGCCTTACCTTGTGCCCCATTAGGGGAGAGCACAGCAATCCCCACTTGTTATGCAAACAACTCAAAGCAGCTTTAGAAAATGATTTTGGAATGAAATAAATAATGAGCGGAATCGGAGTCGAAAGAAAGTAAGAATAGAATATAACCAGATAAAGGCATCAAGGTAATCTTTGCAAACTGAGATGCCTTTGCTTGTGGTCAAAGCTTAAGGTGGACTGTGAATTACAAAGCTACATTTCCTAGCAGACAAAGCAAAAAGAGAAACATAATGCTCCATGTTGTCCACAAAACAAAAGCAATTTGTTTTTGCAGACGCTGATGGATCCTTACAAAGAAGAAAACGGCTATCCCTGATAGACAACACCCTCCCCTGAGTCATTAGGTTCCGTACAACAATGCATTTTATGTCACTGTTTCTTAAAGTTTCCATCGGTGTAGTCAGCTAGCATAATGATCAGTCACAATTTTGCAGGGGCAATTCTACAAAGAACCACAATTATTACTATTACTCAGGAATGAAAAGTGTAGAGAATGAATGTCCTTCTAGGATTCTGCTGTAAATATTACTTACTTACCATGGTGTTTCAGGTAATGATTTATTAAAAGTTTAAGGTTGTATTCAAATACCAACAGCCTGATGTGTCAATACCCTCTGCTACTCATTTACAGGCCGACTCATTTGTTTGGCCCTCATCAGTGTACAGCAGTGATTTTCAACTGGTGTGCTGTCCTGGGAGAGGATCTTAGGTATACCATGAAAATTGTCAAAGATCATTAATTAAATTGTTTTCAAAAGAAGTTCAAAGCACAGTAAGTGTATTCTTTTTTTTTTACTATTTTTTTAATCAACATAATTTAAGTGTGGTGGGGAAGTTTAACTATAGGTTCAAGTGTGCTGTGAGATAAGAAAGGCTGAGAAATGCTAGTGTAGAGGGATAACTATAGTCTTTTTATTAAAAATAAAAATACAGACCAGAAAAAATGGGTCCTGTAATCCCAACACTTTGGGAGGCTGAGATGGGAGGATTGCTTGAGGTCAAGAGTTTGAGACTAGACTGGGCAACATAACAAGACCCCTGTCTCCACTAAAAGTTTAAAAAAGAAAAGAAAAAAAATCTGAATTAAGACACATGCTTAACACACTGAAACCCCATCATAAGTGCCAATTGGGAAAGGAAGGTTCTTTTCAGCAGGGTCATTTTTTTTTTTTCCAAAAACGAGATTTTAGTTAGGTTTAACATTGGGACATATAGTGTTGATTGTGAACTGAACATCTTAAGAGTTGAGCTGTGCACCACATTTTTCCTTACATGTGACATTTCAGTAAGTGTTCCCTCTGTGTTCCTTGTCCTTATCAGTCTTGCAAACAGAAGTCCACAGGTGATGGGCACCTTCAACTCATCCACTAGTCATGTTGTATATGCCTATTTTTAATGAATACATGTAATCTGAGAAACTAAACCAAAAGTACAGAATTTGGATGCGGATAATAAATAAGTTATAAAGTAGAAGATTCCTAGAGAGTGGAATTTCTGCCTCCTACTCTTCACTGGTTACATGGTCTAGAAAAAAAAATCCATCTTTCTTCACATACAAAATTAGGGTTTTACTATATTTCGCTGTGTTGCTTAGCATTATGGCTAAAATTAAACTTGAGAATGCCACTAAACTTTTTTGGTACTGTATAAATGGCTTGCTGCTTGCAGGTATTTGTTTTTCCCTGGATTCCTTTAAAAGAGCAGTTGGTAGTACAGGGATCGACGAGAAAAACTTGAACTGTCAAAAATCAGTGGAAAGCAGCCCTCTGTAGGTTCAAAGGAGACCTCACCTCCTCTTTACTCACTCGGACACACCAGGAGCACCGTTGCTCTGTTTTTACACTCCCTACCTTGCTAACTCAGTCCTAGGCATAAAGCCCAAAAAATATCAGTTCAGTATCCTAACTCCAAAACATTCTTTTCATTTCTTTCCTCTGTATTGCCATATGTGGCTACTGTGTGCTTTTTATCTGGGATTGCCTTCACACTTACCTTCCCAATTCATTTCTGAAACTAGACCCTACGGTCCTGGAAGGCAGGAACTGTGTCCGGCTGGATCATGCCTGCATCCCCAAACCCTATAGAGTGTGTAATAGACAGCAGACATTTGATGAAGGGCCTTGGCCAAGGCTCTCATGAATTTGTTCATATTAGTGTCATCGTCCCCATTTTTCAGCAGAAGAAATCGAGATTTCAAGAGATGACGTAATTTGTCTAAGGTAACCAAGCGAACGTGGCAGAGCTGAGATTTGAACCTAGTCCTGACAGGCCGTCAGGGCCCTGCTGTTGCATGCCCCATAACTGACACAGAAACTCTCTCACAACACAGGGAGAGAGCCTCCTACAGCTCGGTGTTTCTTGTGTCACACGTCGATTGTCGATTCTTGTTTACAACACAATAATCTAGGAGTTTTACATGTGTGAACAGTAAAGTAAAATGAGCTATGTCCTTGGTTTGGCTTATAAAATATACAGTCCTTTTAAAAATATATATATACATATATTTTATGTTGCCTACTATAGTCTTGCACACAGTTGTTAAAATATCCACACACTTGGTTGTTCACTTTCTTGCGAATGTAAGAAAGAATCTAACACGATGGGCTACAGAAATCATAGTGTCTATTAGCTCCAAAAACAAACAGACCAAATAAAAACCCTGTGTTCTTAAGAGAAATCTTGATCATTCTCAGATTAAGACTCAAGAGACTTTTCTCTTCCCCAGGAGCTTTAATGAAGGGGTGTCATCAGGACCCCTTTGGCAGCTCTAATTTTCAGAAAAATGCACCTTGGCTTCAGCATTAGTACAGTTCAAGGGCCTCCATAAACATCTGACCCCAACCCACGCCTTTCAGAGGGCTGCCCCATAGAGGTACCGTTCTCTTTTGTATACACCCAAATCATATCTTCTTTGTGTGGAAAAATAAGATTTCATGCACAATCAAGTTTATCTACCTCAAATCAATAAAAGCATTAAGACAGATATAAAAGAAATACAGTTAACCAATTTAAATATTATTGAAAGTCTTGTAGAACGACAGATATGCTGAATGTGAAATTTCCTGGTTGAAAGGTGTGTTGAAAGCGTTTCAGGCAACACTGGAATGCTTTCAAACGATGCGCAGCCACTTATGAAAACTATTCAGGTGCTCTCCCTAATCTGAAAGGGAGTGCTTTTTCATAGCATTAGTTTTATAATGAGCCTTTTCAGGCAAATTTCAAAGGGTGCATGGTTCACATACTTTAAACTAAATTCACTCATAATTTAGCATCCAACAAAAGCTAATGCTTAATTGTCTCTAAAGAGGCTATAGAAGGAAAACATTTTCCTTATTCACAAACATAGAGCTAAACAGGGGAGCTCCCCCCCATGAACACCCACCCCTCCTTAATTTTCATAAGAACAATGGCTCTGGAAGCAACTGTCCATGAGGAGACTGGCAGGGCAGAAGCCAGGGTGCTCAGGAGACTGAGACCCCCCAGCTTTGCACAGTGCTGCTGCCATGCCGGGTCTGAACAGCCTCAAGGAGAGCAATGCGGAGGCTAGAAGGGATGATGAGGACTTAGAATCTGTGTGAAATTGGGGTGTCCACCAGGGTGCTATTGGCTGAGGCCTCAAGACAAATCATTTCAGTTTGGAGAGCCCCACCCAACTTCCTCCATCTCAAAGTTAGTAGGTTGAATTTGACGGATGGTCTCAGACACCAACTGGTTAACAGCACAGGCAGACTCAGAAAGGCCAGAGGCTTGGCACCCTTCCTGTGTGACTCTGGACAAGTAAATTAACCTCTCTGTGCCTCATCTGTAAAATAGGATTAATTACAGTGCAATCTTTCTTTATTTTATTTTATTTATTTTTTTGAGACAGAGTCCCACTTTGTCACCCTCAGTAGAGTGATGGGGTGTCCTAGCTCACAGCAACTTCCAATTCCTGGGCTCAAGTGATCCTCCTGCCTCAGCCTCCCAAGTACCTGAGACTATAGGTACCCACCAAAATGCCTGCCTATTGTCTCTATTTTTAGTAGAGACAAGGACTTGCTCTTGCTCAGGCTGGTCTCCAACTCCTGAGCTCAAGCAATCCACTGGCCTTGGCCTCCCAGAGTGGTAGGGTTACAGGCGTGACCACTGCAATCCTTCTAATCCTGCAAACACTGCAAAATGGGGTCATGTACATCAAGAACAATATCCTACATATACAGGTATCTTGACTGCTATTATTCCTACTGTTATTATTACATTTCCCCCAACTTGTTTTCTGACTTTTATTCATCTAGTTTCTTCTTCTCTGTGTCATTCATTTAGTAACTTCTTTGGTAAAATCTTTGAATGCTCTATTTTTTACTTTCATACTAAATCGTTTGCCAAAGTTTTAAGGCATAAATGTCTTTTGAGGTGAGGAGAGCTGGGGAGAGGGAATTCTTCTAAAGAAGGGTATCGTGGAAGGTGGCAGCTCCCTTGGAAGATGACATGTTAAAATACTATGTTTTGAGAAAGCCATTTTGAAACCACAAAATCGTTTTGAATTTATCTGATCCTGAGAAAACTGTAGAAATAAGCAAGTCGGGGTAGGGAGTAAAAGATAGGGGGAAAAAAAACCCCACTCTTGAAAAGCTTTTAAATTTTCGAGTAATTTTCATAATTGTGACACTTGGCACAATCTGATAGTATCTTATATTGATTCTCAGATTTTAAGACAACAATCATTACATTATTATCTGTAGTCTAAGCAGTGCAGTGTAACCTCCTAATTAGGATAAAAAACAGAGCCAGGAGCAGCCCCAGCAAGTCACAACAAGTCAATATTTTTAATAAGGATTAATTAAAAAAAAAAACTCTACAAGGTTGTATTAGAGGCAGTTCTGGCATGTCTATTGATTAACAGTTGGCATTACATCTCATAAAGGGCTCATTATGTAAAGCATCAATCTAAGCAAGATGTTTACACCCCCCCCCCAGCCTTAAATACTATTGATTTGTTTTGATGCGTTTTGTTAAGCACAGTTTGAGAACTGTGAAGATTGAGACCTGGGTCTTGCCATAGCATTGCCCACCACATTCAGGGACACCCAGTAGAAATGCAAAGTGGAGTGATGTCTTCTCTTTGTCCCCAGAGCTGGCTTCTAGGGACTTCCCAGGTTGGCAGATGAAATCTGCTCATCTACCCTATCAACCAAAGAGGTTCTTAATAGGCATGCTAACTCCCGGCAGACTGTTGGCTCACACTGGCATCCTCCTGAAAGGGGATGGAGTCTCGTACTTCCCTGAAATAATTCTGTGTGTGTGAGTTCCCCATTCACCCCTCTTTCCTTTATGTGTATGTATATGTGTGTGTGCATGTGAGTGTATATATATATATATGCACACACACATAGATACACCTATGTTTGTGTGTGCAAATAAACAACAATGCCATTTAGAAACCACCTCCCTGGCCCTTCTGAACACCATAGCGGGAGGAATGTGCCGGAAGACAGCACAACATGGCCACAGGTGCCTGCGGCTCATGAATATGCAGCTCTGACATTTGAAACTCTTCAGTAGATTTCACAACCCCTTTCTTCATTGACACCAATTCACTCCCAATCACAAGGGTTTTCAAGCAAACAGCGTGGCTGGAAGCCCCAGTAAATACTCAGAAGTAATCTCAGTCCACGCTTCTTCAAAGATCGCAGGCTGATCTCCTCAATAATGTTTCAAATACTAAGAAACCTCAATTCATTTTAATAATAATTTAAAAAAAAACAAAACCTGTGTGGTTGATGCTAGGTGGCAGTGCTGCGTAATTAAAACTCCAAAGGATTTCGCTACAATCTGTGATTCAGGCCACCTACTTTTCTACACACAATCATAAGATATAATTATGAAAAAAACAAAACCATTAGAAATGTGTGGTTCTTTCTTAGAAATTCATTAAGAAGTCATGACAAAGTGTTTACCCCTGGAAGGTCAGTAGTTTCCAAAAAGAGCCTAAAATAGGATAAATCTATACACACACACACACACATACTTAGTTGAAAACACATTTGTAAATGACCAAATTACACAATACCAATAATTTACTAGAAAAGGCATTATTTATATAAAACAAACCAGGCTTTTCTGTTATCTGTGAAATCATGAGTATGCAATTTTAGAAAGCTTCTACCAGTAATTTTTTCACGATGAGGAAAGCTAGAATGCCTGCTTTCTAGAAGCCACAGTGTAGCAGCACAAGGACCCAAAAATCAATGGAAACCTAGAACATAGGCTAAATATAGGGTTAGGCATGCTGGGGGAGACAGAGGTGCATAATCTGTGGTCTCAAGGGTATTACGCTGTAGAACAGAAGTACCAGTCTTGCGAGAGGACCTACAGCCAACTGCACACCATGACCTCCATGGGCCAGGGTGAGATTCAGTGTAGACCAAAGGACTTGAAGACTTGCCTCTGTTCCTTCTTTCTGCTGGTAAAATCTTTTCCCCATAAATGACCTGTGAAAAAGATATCCATCTAATTGATTTTTTTCTGAACTGAATTCTTTCCCACACAGAGTGGTGGAGACAAGGCCGGACTAGTTCCAGTTCTGGATGGGGACTTAGCACTGGGACTGCCTTAGTTTTTCCCGGCTCATCATTTTATACACGTGTGATGCTGAGCAAGTTACCGAGCCTCTGTGTCTTGGCCTCTTTCCTAAGCAAAGTAATGCAAGACCTACCTCCTAGGATTGCTGTGAAGGTAAATGGGTACAAGGTTTCTTTTTAAGGTGATAAAAAAGTTCTAAAATTAGATTCTGGAGATGACTGTACCACTCCATAAGAGATACTAAAAAAATCATTGAATTATAGACTTTAAACAGGTGAACTTTACGATAGGTAAATTTTATGTCAATACAGCTGTTAAGACATTGGGGCTAAATCAACTATAACATAGGATACTATTAAGTAACATAAAGGAAGGAAGCCTTGGTACTTGAAAAAAAAAGTGAATACATAATGCAACGGTTTTCCCTAAAAAACACATTCTAAAAACATTAGCTAGGTTTTGTCCCTTTACTCACAGACTAAGAGTTACTTGGGACATCAGAAGACCTCTTCAGGCTTCATTTTCTTTCTTTTTAATGTGAGACACTGGAATACATCCCCTATGAATGGTTTTAGTTCCAAGATTTTTCCAAATCCTCGAAAATGATTTTTGAGTCCTTCTCAACTTATTCCCCAATGACTCCCCTTCCCACAAGGCACAGGCTCAGTACGGCTGCTGCCTGGGCACTGTCTACCACTTTCAGTTGAAGGTACAAGCTATTTTCCACCAAAACATCCATCCTTACTTTTGTTCACTTTAGGGAGCCTGGATTGTTTCTGTTGGGAAAAAAAGACAGAGAGAGTATCTATCACACCACAGAAGAGTGGCTCTCATCTCAGCTGCCCGTCAGAGTCTGCAAAAGCACTTTCGGAAAACAAACCAAAACACACACTTCACCCCACCCCAATTAATTCTGAATCCCTCATGGGTCCGGAATATGATTTTTTTTCCCCCCCAGAGCTTCTCAAATGATTTTCACGCACAAAGAAGGTTGTGAACCATTGCTAAGTAAGTCCAGAACAGAACGAGATTATGTTCACCTAGTGTTATTAGGAAGGAAAAAGTGCTTATTTGAACTGTATCCTGGATGGATGTGGAGAAGTAACACGGGAAGGAAATTCCTAGGGAAGGCAGCCCTTCTCTGTCCATCTTCTTCTAGAAAATGAAATATCCCTGGAGAGAACTACGTAAATAATCCAAGAGAGAAATTTGTTCTGAAGGGATGATAGGTAATCAAACTCCAGGCCAGGAGATTGGCAAGAGAAAGGAATTATGACTGATGAACGAGACAAGAAAAAAATCCACTGCTATGGTTACAGCACTGGTTAGTATGGGAAAGCCCGTGTCTAAGGTCTACGTCTATAAGATAAGGTAAATCTGTCTGCTGCTACGTCAACTTCAGTGAATCCATCTTATTCATGCAATGGGTCTCCCTCCACGTTCCACATGACACCATACCTAATTCCAATCTCCAGTCTGACCCCAGGGTCCATCATTGCTAATCAAATCAGAGTGTCAGCTCTACTTAATTGGAAGCCCTATACACATTTTTCTTCTGCTCATACTCTTGGAGGAATCAGGATAGCTGAAGCATATTTGTTACATACCTCGACAGAGTATTGTGGCAGTGATACTGACGGTGATACTGATACAGATGAGGAACAAAGCTGACTAAGAAGAGAAAGCGGACGAGTGCCTCTAAAGGATAAAAAGTGGAGGAGGATTCTGAATGATAGTTTTCATTAGTCTGGAAAAGGGTTAGCATACTTCTGGATAATTAAGAACTGTGTCTGTTATTCTCATGCCTATTGATCTCTTCAGTGATATGTTACCTACAGCACCAGCTCAGAAATGCTGTTCGTTAATTTTTGGAAATTTGGTGAGCTGACTGACAAGCAGCTTGGGAACTTGCAATTGGTAGTGATAGGGGTATTTGCACAATAAGGATTTGCAAATACTGCAACTCAGAGCTTCCTTAATGCCAGGGTCAATTGTGAACCAGGTACCCGCACACCACTGCTTCAGGTGTGCACCTTTGCCCCACTCTAAGACATGCCACCCATACAGAGGGGATGGCTTCCCCTGAGACCACCATACAGGTTTTTCCTCCTCAGTTGATCAACATGTTTTTTGCTAGAATGGTGGGACTATTATTCCACTTCTGTCTAAATAATCAATGGCCTATGGTGGCCAACTTGGCACAAAATTAGTCATAAACTTTGAAGTGATTTTCAGCCTCCAATCCACAAATCGATCATTTTTATACAAATTGCAATTCCTGAACATCTCACATATTTCAAAACTCACACAATTCAATGCAAATTTTCCAATAGGAATGTAGATCTGCAACCATTAGAAGTCCACGTTTGTTTTATTTCTACTTCTTGATGTTGTTTCTAATATTTTACAGAAGCCATTCAACTAAACTAATAATATAGGGAACACTGGTGGTCATTAGATCCTCTTAATAAAATTATCAACATATGTAACTCTTTTTTTAACATTAGTGGCTGTGAGGAGTATTTTTCAGCACAAGCAACAGCTTTATTGTCTGCTGTGGATTGAATGTTTGTAGCCTTCCCTTTGACATGTTGAAACCTCCCCCCGTCCCTACCACAGATAGGTGGTATGTTGGTATTAGTAGGTGGGGCCTTTGGGAGGTGATTAGATCTTTAAGGCAGAGTTCCTACAAATGGAATTATTACCCTTATGAATGAAACAGATCCCAGAGAGCTCCTCACCCCTTCTGTCTTGTGAGAAGACAGCAAAAAGATTGCCACCCATGAGCCAGGAGGCCAGACCATACCAGACCCTGACCTTGGACTTCCCAACCTTTAGAACTGTGAGAAGTAAATTTCTGTTGTTTAGTCATCTGGTCTGTGGTATTCTGTTACAGCAGCCCAACTAAGCCCAACTAACACACCATTTGGTGCCCACTTCAATGACATACATCAACAAAATACTATAGAACATTGTGGTGGCATAGCAATAATCACCAATATCATTTGTATGTCTAAAAGGTAGTGGGGTTCAATGATACAAAAACTAGGTGCTTGAAAACATAAACCAAATTAGCTTAGATGGTAGTAATGTTTAAAATTCATCTCGTCTGCCACATGTGAAACTGTAAATTTCAATTATAATTTGGAGAGTCACCTGATTTCAAATATGTATATTATACAAGGTGACCATCAAGTTCATGTGCAATTTAAAATTTGCACATGAACTTTATGGCTACCTTGTATATACTTAGACTCAACATATCTACCTTGTGATGTTTCAAATTCATATAAAATGCGGCATAGTCATAAGAATAACCCAGGATACTTCTTAAAGATGTAGATACTTGGGCTCTAGGAGCAGACAACATTTTTGATACGAACCCAGATAACATCCAAAAATTCTGCTGGTGGTGGTGTATGTGGTCCGGTGAGAGACTGCTCTAATTCCTCTCCCTTTTGCAAGTCCTAGCTGAAAAAATCTTTAAATGAAAGGTTTCGGCTTCCATAAAGTGAAGCAGACTCATTTTAGACAGCTAAGTTTGCTTTTGTATAAACCAAATATACTAGAAATGTATTTCATCATCAAGGGAATGGTTCAATGAGTCCCGGCACATGCATGAGCCAGAGGCCAGCTACCACTTTGTATCTTTTTTATTTTATTTTATTTTGAGGTGCACGATTTATTTATAGTGTGCAATTTAAAACTGCACATGAACTTTATGTCTACCTTGAACATACTTAGACTCAATATATCTTCATTGCACTATTTCCAATGCATATAAAATGTGGCATACTAGTCATAAGAATACAAGTGCTGTCACCCTGTATAGAAGGCAGTGGTGTCATCATAGCTCATTTCAACCTCAACCTCCTGGGTTCAAGCTATCCTCCTGCCTCAACCTCCCAGGAGCCACAAGTGAGACCCACTATGCCCAGCTAATTCTTCTGTTTTTAGTAGAACCACAGGTGAGACCCACTATGCCCAGCTAATTTTTCTATTTTTAGTAGAGATAGGACATCACTCTTGCTCAGGCTGATCTCAAACTCCTGAGCTCAAGCAATCCACTCGCCTTGGCCTCCCAGAGTGCTAGGATTACGGGCGTGAGCCACTGCACCAGCCTGCATCTTATCAGTCTTAAAAGCTCTGTGGGGACAGCACGTTGTATCTGAGAGATTCATGCCACACCTCATTTTAATCATGGACACAATAACCCCCATCTCTTCAAAGTCATTTAGCAGTGAATTTTCAAGAATACATCAAGTAGATTTTCTATGGGCCCATCTGTGCGGCACATTTATTTTCTGTGACTGTTTTGCTGAGCACAATGAAAACCTTGACTACTAATGAACAGGGACCCGGAGAACGGCCGGCTGCTGCGGCTGCTGCTGCCGCTCTCGGTGAGAAAAGGATTCTTTTCACCTGGGGCTGCGGCTGCAGGTCTGTGGATCTGGGGAAGCTTTTCAAGGAAAGCCTTTTAGTTGAATGGCTTCTCCTCTCCCCCGTTTCTCCCCTTGAAGAGTAATTTCAAATATGGTCTTCCTGGCTAAGAAGCCTCAAAGCTAAAAGCAATCTTCACTACTGTGTTTGAAGCAACAGAACTTGGGGTTCCAAGGAGATATAATTGTCTGAAACTATTAGAGAGAGGACTCTGGCTGGAACAGTGCAAACTTAGAGGTTAAGAACTTGGGCTTTACGGACATAACTTCTATAGTCTCAGATTTGTCAACTGTACGGTGGGACAAATAAGAAAATTTTCCTTATGGGGCTGTTATAGGGAAATTAAGATCAAGCAAGTAAAATCCTTGGCAAGGTGAAGCCAAATGATAAGCCTCGAATCTGTCAATAGATCATCTATATGACATATGCTATCCCTAATAATATATAATCAATATAATTGTATCTAGCTTGATCATTAACTGAGAAGAGAAAAAGAAACTGTAACTTTATAGTTACGATGACCAGTTACGCATAGAGCTTCTTCTAAGCAATCATTTTCTTGCAAGTTACAAAAATATAGAAGAATACTCCCTCGCTCTAGGATACAGTCTTCAGGGTAATTTATAAATTTAGCATTCATGCAAACAAATAGTGCTTGCTGGGTTATCGTACTGGTGAGAGTGCTGAAGAAAACCCACTCCTGAGCCAAGTACACTTCAACCTCGCGCTGCAAATGATAAATACATTTCTAAGGAAACTCATATTATGGGCTACTGCACCTGTTATGCCTAAATGCATTATAAATGATTTTTTTCTGAGTCCACACGGACGGCTCAATGCTAGATGATGATCAAATCATCTAATTTGATCAACTGTTATAAAAAGGTTTCCGATATGTTGTGGACTCTTATCCTCAGAGTTAGCCCAATGTAGCACTCACAAAATATCACACATGTCTCCCTATCTCTTGAAATGAGAGAGTTTTTTAATGTTCGTAGAAGTTGATGATAGTTTTCAAGGTAGACACATCAGTCATTGATTTTTTAGGAAGCCTAAGAAACTGGTTTAAAAAAAGCAGAATTGAGGAAAAGATGCCGCTGGGAAGAGGAAATAAACCAGGTGATGAGTGACACTATGAAAAGAAAGCCCAAAAGAAAAATCTTAAAGTTTTTCAAAAGGCTTTGTGGGAACCTCCCCGGAGTCTCTCTCTTTCTTTCAAAGTTGTCCTAGGTATTTGTGCGGCTACCACTTACCACAGTATATACTTAGTTTTATCTTAATTTTCTTCTCTGGGTTATTAGATCGTAACCTCCTGAAGGGAAGGTCCTACATTCTTTCTTCCAAAGTTTCTAGAGCAAAACTTTGTCCACAGTGATCTTTCAAATCGCTGTTGCAAAACTGAATTGAAATGTGAACTGTCTGGCTCAAACTTCATGGAAAATGTGTGCAGAAACAGGCATTTAAAAATGCAGTAAGAAGTACAACAGCTTTGGCAGGTTAAAAACGAGTATTAATTTAGGCAAAGGGAAATCAACTCTAGGTAGGACAAATTGTCTCAGGTGGAGACCTGCTCTATGGAATATCATTGCTTTAATCATGTGCCATTCATCCATTTCACCTGTCAGAGAGAAATGCAGCACACAGGTTAGCGTGGGCTCCTGTGTTCCTGTGCTCACTGTTTCTTGTACGGGCCTGTATCCAGCATTACCAGCTACGTGGTCTTAACATCTCTAAATCTCAGTTTCCTAACATGTAAAATAGGAAAAACAAGAACAGTGATGCCTATTTTATGAACTTGTCACGTAGGTTAAATAAAAAACATGCTATATTAATTTAGCCACCTTTTTTAATCCATTATATTTAAAGCATAGCGCTATTACTACATGAAGTTGAAATTTACACTACTACTCCTTGAAATTTACAATACACCAGGTAAGCAAGACACAGAGGAAAAAGTGAATCGTCTATAACTAAAAGCCCTCTTAATTCAGTGGCCACTAAGCGTTTATGCCTGTGGGAAAGGCAAGAGAAGCACCTGTATTTACTGAGTCTTGCTAGGATAGGCATTACCCGGAAAACCTGAGCTTGCTTGGTGCTGCTGGGGTTCCTCTTTACATTCTGGGATTTCCCCTGGACTTTGAGGAATATGGGAGTTCAAATTATGGCACTTTAACAGAATGGGGCGAATCACGTGAGAAAAAAATGTGAATTTAAAAAAAAAACACAGAAAATAGTATAAAAAGAAATTATTAGCTGCCTTAGACACTTTGTTAATTCTATGAATGTAAGTTAAAAATAATGTTACTAAAAATAGCTAACATGTTTTGAATGTTTTCCATATGCCCGGAAAGCTCAGAGCTTGGTATGCCTTCTGTCATGTACTCCTCACAACAGAGGCACGAAGTAGGTACTAGACTTATTTTCCTTTTGCACAGCAGGAAAAAAGAATCTTTAAAAACCTTAACAGTTTGCCCAAGATGCCCAGAGAGTCTGACTGCCTATCACTAACCGGGCAAGAAGAAACAGGTGTGGTTCAGAAGAAAGTCGGGATGAGGGACATGGCTTTGTGATTCTGCTGACTTCCCCCAAAAGCGAGAGGCTCGAGCCTACCCCAAGCTGAACGAAATCGCCGCCAACTTAACTTTGTTCTCATTTTGCCCGACGACTAGAATAGAAGGACAAGCAAAGCAAAATGACTTCCCAAATATATGTCTGTGTGTGTATGAGAGAGAGAGGGAGGGAGAAAGAACGTTGGCATGGTCTGATGTGCTTTTGAACATCAGGAATAGTAATTATGGGGCAAGAGATTTCTCAAAACATAGATAGACACAAACATGGTAAAACACCAAGGCCCCATTAAACTTTAAATTACATTAGTCTTAAGAGGATGTTTGGTTAAGTAAGGTAAAGCAAAATCTTTAAAGTGAAAACCCTTCAAAGAACTCCAACTCACAACAATATACCCAAATAAACTGACGTACCATCTAAATCCTAAGATAATATCTGCATCGTCTGTGCCTTAAGGAAATATTAATTATGTCCGGGTGGTTCTCGTGTTCCTCGGTGCGTGCCTGCCTTATTTATCTCCTAGCAGTTCTCACTTCTAAGTTAGCAGTTCAGATTTATGAGACCATTCGATTGCTTTCTCCCCAGGATGTGGAACCGCAGAGAGAGTATTTTACTGTAAGCTTCTAGAGGCTGAGCCATTTACTATTAGCTTAGAATGATTAAAATAGACATTATGCTATATCGGTTTATCTTAGACAATCATATCTTTGCAAAGAATGAATGTTTACTTGTCATGAATATCAGAGGCAACAGGAAAAGCCTGGGAGGAACTGAGAATTTGTGCATCCAAGCATCTCTTTTTCTCTGCGCCGTTCTCCTCTCCTCCCCCGTCTCTCCTAAATTCACATTTCTTGCATACTCGTAAGTTGATTACATATTATAAAATGATATTAATTCCATCCGAAATGCAACAAAAGACTAAAATAAGCTTATTCACTAGTAGCGGATTGTGCTGCCCTTCACGTTTTGGGAAGCCCTCTCCTACATGCTGTCTCCTTTTATTGTAAGGAAACTAAAGCATGAGGAAATTACGCGGCCAGGGTTGGAGAAGAACGCCTGGAACAGAGGGGACTCTATGCCCCTACTATAAGCTCCTAACTCCAGGTCTGGCCATAAATGGGACCTCAGTTGGCCTGCAGATGTGGTTTACACAGTCCACGCAGGACCTCAGAAAACTGAAATCCTTGCCAATATTTTTAAAAGATTCCTCCGTAATATAAATAAAATCCAGATTTCCAGCTTGCTTTACAATCAGAAGACCTGATCCCACCAGGTCTATATTCCCTCAAGACAATAACTGGGCGGTGCTCAGCAGCTGGGCCCATGTCCTGCTGCAGACTCGTCCCACTAATTCGAGCTGCCTTCTCCAGGCATCTGAATTTAGACCTCTCATTGCCACGGCCTCTCACAAAGCCAAGATTCCCAGTTTGTGGTGAAGTTCCTTCAATGTCCCATCAAAAGATAATGCTATTTAAGGATCAGAATTTTAGAACGGGAATAAATTCGGAGATGGATCAATCTCATGGTACACAAGCGAGTGTTGTTGGGTCCCAGGGGAATCTTAAAGAACATTTCCTTAGGTTTCTTCAATATTAATTTTTAGTTTCTGATGTTTTGACGTAAATTGACTTTCTTTTCCTACTACAAAATTGTCTTATTTAAAACCTAACGACTGTAGTGCTGTTCCGTACATGATTCCATCTTCTTTTGAACTGTTTCTTCATTTATTTGTTTGTTATTTATGTTCTGTGCTAATTATCTCACACCGCAGTCACAATGACATTAGTTAAAGTCACTGCTAATCAGGTGTTTCTATTAGGTGTACTTTGAAGTAACACATGACTCTGATAGTTAAACATGGAAAATTTATTTACTATTGAATAAATATAATTGGGTTTTAAAAATATTTCCAAACCTGGATCCATTAGCGGTTATAAATGAAAGAAAGCTATGATTATATTGAAAAGATTGGGAAGCACCAACTTATTTTAATAGCATATTTTGTAGAAGTGAAGGTTGTGGCCTAAATAAATTAAGTGACTTTTGTGAGATTTGCTTAATGGATAAAGGTTAGAACTAAAATTCTCAGACAGGTGTTTGGTTCATGATATACGACTTGCCTAAGGCATCTTTCCTGGGATTTGGGACATACGCAGTTCTCTTCAGTGTAGATTAGAACATTCCCTTCCCTAGCACTGGATCAGGAACTATGATAGGCTCTGGGGCTCAAAAAACTAATAACTCACAGTCTCTCTCATAGTGAGACCTTTTCTAATGAAGAAGGCAGGCAGAGAAATAATAAAACAAAGTATCAGAGGTAGCATGATAGAAAGGAACAGAAGAGGAAAATGAGAGGACAGAAAGCAGAAACATCTTTGGAGGTATTGTGAATGGTGACAAGTTCAGTTTTGAAGAGGACAAAAGTTGAGGGCACTGAAATCTAGATGAGACGGTAGGATGTCTGCGTAAGTCTCTGTGGCAGGCAGTATTTTGTTCCCCATAACTTCACCCCATGATGTTATGTCAATAAATGTATCTCATGCTAACAGGGACTTTGCAGATGAACTTGACCTTCAAATAGGGAGATGATCCTGGATTCTCCAGGGAAGTCCAATATGACCCCAGGAGGCCTTAAATGAAGAACTTTCTCTTGGCTGAGAAGGGTAGAGAAAGTTTAAAGATGTGGCAGAAAAGGAAGTTGAAGAGATTGCAAGAGTGATAAAAATTCCATATGCCATTGTGTCAAGGAAATGGTAACTTCAGTCCTACAACCACAAGGAACTAAATTTCCTCTGACCACTTAGATGAGGTTGGGAATGGACCCTTTCTGCCAGCTGGAGAAAGGGGTATGCTCTGCTGGCACCTTGATTTCAGTCCTGTGGACTCTACACAGAGAACAAGGCTTAGCTACACTGTGCCTGGTCTTCTGGCCCCTGGAAACTATGACATCATGAATAGGCATTGTTTATAGCCCATCCATTTGGGGTAACTAATATGGCACCTTAAATAAGAGAAGTTGAGGGGAGATGAACAAATTATTCCTTACCCTCTCTAACACCTCGCAGTTCAATTTTCCAAATTGAATCCCTAGATAAATCTGTTATGTCGTGGGAAGATCAACATTAGTATT
This sequence comes from Galagoides demidoff, assembly GCA_963574575.1. Taxonomy (NCBI): domain Eukaryota; kingdom Metazoa; phylum Chordata; class Mammalia; order Primates; family Galagidae; genus Galagoides; species Galagoides demidoff. Next base: position 3,877 of record CAUYQV010103378.1, on the reverse strand, counting down.
TCATGTGGATGCAGAAATTAGAATAAGAAATAAGTGTTAAGGAAACAAAGAAAGAAGCATATTTAGGGAGAGATTCCTCATACACAAGGCATTGCATGAAGTGCCTTGCATTATCATTTAATCATCATACCAAACAAGTAGGGCAAACATATTATTGTTCAGATTTCCCTGATAAGAAGATTGGCACTCCTAGATACGAGTGACAGGTCAAAGGCCATTGACTAATTAGTGGCAAAGTCAGGATAAGCTTTCAGATAACCCTGATCTCTCTGATGGGGAATCTCTCCTATGGTTCATATGTAACAGATGCGTGAGGTCTGTCACTGAGAACACAGTCATCTGTGTTTATGTGAATGGCAAAAATGGTTATTTTAGAGGCCCAACTTGGAACAACAGTTCTTAAGCTTTTAAGAAAGCTTTTGGCAAATAGGATTCTAAGCTGCAGGAGACATAGTTCTCCCTCAGTGACTGCCGTATTCTCTCTGACGTCATGACCTCCAGCAAGGACGCCAGGCTTCACTGGCCCCAGCATCACAGTAAAGACTACCATGGAAGCATATGGTGCCTGATGCTGAAATGTCGCCCCTCTGAATTCCAGAATGAAGACTGGCAACTCTATACAGGATTCCACAGAGGACGTCTATGCATTTCCACTCCCTGCGGTGAAGGGCAAGAATCTTCTGGCGTCTGCTCTCGGAAATCTGTGCGTGCATTTCATCTGGAGAGTGTAGCAGATTTTCTCACCTCTGGTCCTTCTTGCTCCACTGTGGTTTGTCCACGTTAATCTTCCCACAGATTTATCTCTTCTCATTCTGAACAGCTTGGATGCTATTGCTTCAATTACTTTCTTTGGGAAATTACACTGTTGTGTAATTGACCCAACTATTAATTTTATTTTCTATAATCTATTTCATTCTCCTCTTTCCCCTATGCCTAGTTTCAGGCTATTAGTCCATATTTCTTTCAGTTCCAGTCAATCATCATTTTCTTCTTTTTTCTGTGGCCCCATAATCATCTCTACTAGCAGCAAATACTTACAAAAACTGTAATGTTTCTGGTACTGGGGTGCAAAATCTTTACATTACCCACTCACTCCCTCCATTGCAGGTAGTGACCTCTTCCCATCATTATTTAAGAATGGCAGATTCTCTCTTCCTGGATTTTATAACTCATTACATTTTTATAGTGCTGCCAAATTTTCTCTCTCCCTGTGTTTCCACCCTTTCTCTTCCTCTCCCTTTTCATTTTCTTTTCTGCCTTTCCTCTTCTTTCTTTCTGTATTTTCCTTTCTATCTTCTATTTCTTTCCTCCTTATTATAAGGTTTACTTTATCTGACCTACAGAAGCAACTTTTTAAAAGTTGATGTATTTTAGAAAATGTAAGAATGTATTTAAAAGAAAATTTTAATTTGAAAAGATAATTATTAAAACCAAGATAACCACTGATGACATTTGGCTCTAGTCCTATCATAGCATGACATACATTAATCCACTGAGGGCTCTATCAAAATTAATGCTTTCTAACTTTTTCTAACGTAGAATCTCTATTGTTCACTTTCTTAAAATGCAGAGACTTTCTCTCCTTGCTGCCCTAGTTGATATGAAAGAAAATTATAAATTTCTACAAGACTTCAAGGAAGAAAACATGTGCTTTAGTCTGGGGACATGGGGGGCATCCTTCATGAAGATGGTCATGGTTAAGTCCTACTGTGAAGGAAGCATGTCAGATCAGATCTAGACATCCCAGGGAAGATATAAAGAAAAAAGAGTATTCCAGAGAGAGATTGTGGCATGTGGGTCACTGCAAAAGTTTAGAGACAGACTGTGTTATGGTGCATTGTTTCCCTTTCAAGAAATACTATCGAATCCCAGCCACTGGAGCACCAGGGAGAAGCCTGGAACACCTTCTTCTTAGTAAAGTATCTCAAGAATGGAAGAAAAAAGTATCCAATGTATTCAATACTTTCATGAAACCAATTTATAATTACACTTTCTTATGAAAGATAAATCACAACTATAGTCCAGGAGGAAGGAGAGAAGTAGAGGGAGGTTCGATAGAGGGAGAGTAAACGGTGGGACCACACGTATCGAGCATATTGCAAGGGTACAAGGCAAATCTGTCAAGTATAGAACATAAATGTCTAAACACAATAATTAAGCAAATGAGGTGAAAGTTGTATTAATTAGTTTGATGTAAGCACTCCAAATTGTATAAAAAATCAACACATTGTACCCCACAAATGCATAAATGTATTTATGATCTACGTGTATATGACTTAATAAAAGGAAAAAAAAAACACTGTAGGGGATTAAGGAATATTTTCCTTTATCAGGTTCATGGGCTTGGGCTCTGTACATTAGACTAACAAGATACATTAAGAAAGGAAAAATAAACAGAAATTTATTAACTAAAAAAGATAAATACAATCAACGCTTCCTTTCTGCTTCAGCCATCCAGTTCCGACTTGCTCAGCTTACCGTGTTGCTGAGGGGGGAGGGCTTCATTTGTTTTTGTCTACACAGATTTTACATTTCTTGATTTTTCTGTGTCTCCAAACTTTCGTAATCACTTATGAATGAGAAACAAAGGCAAAGATTTTGACCAGGAGAACCCATATTTGAAGAATATGAGTAGTCCCAGGTGCCTAGGTATAACGTGTCACAAAAGTGAAACAGTGGGAATTGGGACTAGGAAGTCAGGTCTGCCATTGAGAGCCTTGAATCACCAGGAGTGCAGGGAACAAGGAGCCTCTGAAGGTTGATCCAGACAGAGCTTTAGAGAACCATTCAAGCAGGTTAGGAGGTAACATCATAGGCTAGAAAGAATATGTATTCTGAATTGGACTGGTGCAGATTCAAGCTCCAATGCCTCCCTTTATAAGTAAGATGTGTATGGCATTTGGTGAATTACCTACCCATCCCTCCCCTCAAATTCCTCATCCGTAAAGTATAAATAATAATCCTTACCACTCAGGACTTGTTTTCAAGTTCCCTAGAAGCAGAACCTGAAAGGAAGATTCATGCACAAGTAACTTTATTCAGGATGCTCTCCCAGTAGAGTTCTGCAAGGATGCAGGGAAGAGGGAGTGAGAGCAAGCCAAGCAAGGGTATGATCGGAGACAAGCCCACAAATGTTCCCTCCAGCTGCGTCCTTCCAGTTCACTCTGGGGCGTGAGACACATCTTGGAGATACCCTGATGGAGAGTAAGGCAGCCAGGGTTTTTGTACTCCTAAGAGCCACACCTGGGTGCCCAGGAGGAGGAGAGCGTGATTGGCTCGACTATGCCTCAGAAGAGGTGAAGCTTTGATGGGGGGAGAGGGAGGATGAACTCCACTGTGGACATGATAATCCAAAAGGCAAAACCAGCAAATGGAGAAGAGTCACTGCTTTCTCCCACCGGATACCTAAACACAGATGCATAGTTAATATCAGTGGGATATCATAATTGCCAGGTCATGGAAGAATCCCAAGTGCCCATTGATCCACGAATGGATCAACAAACTATGGAATACTATGCAGCCATAAAGGAAGACGGAGACTTTACATCCTTCATGTTCACATGGATGGAGCTGGAAAATGTTCTTCTTAGCAAAGTATCATAGGAATGGAAGAAAAAGTAACCAATGTACACACCCCTATTATGAAATTAATTTAAACCTTTTTATATGAAAGCTATAACCTAATAATAACCTAAGGATACAGGGAGTGGGGAGGGAGAGGGATTCGAGGGTTCACTTCAGTGGTTTATCTTACAAGGGTACAAGTGAATCTTTCTATGAGTAGAATATGAATGTTTTAACACAATAACTAAGAAAATGACATGAAGGCTATGTTAACCAGTTTGATGGAAGTGTTTCAGATTGTGTGTGAAAACAC
>CAUYQV010103374.1:0-12397 GCA_963574575.1 Galagoides demidoff | reverse complement strand
CCCCCCCCCCCCCCCCCCCCCCCCCCCCCCCCCCCCCCCCCCCCCCCCCCCCCCCCCCCCCCCCCCCCCCCCCCCCCGCCCGCCCCCCCCCAAACAAAAGTTCAACTTTCACATCTTTCCTGAAAATCAACTCATCTGATTCTAAAACTTTTGCCTGTGCTAGACTGCCAGGTGCATTTGATGGGGTAGGTACTGTTAGGACACTAAAGGTCATTGATGTGACCAGGCTTTGCCAGCTCATGGGGAACATCACCAGTGCTCTACCTGCAGGGAGTCTGGGAGCATCTCACAGATACGCGGGGCCTTCCTTCCTCCCTCCAGGATGCAGCCTCCTTACTCCTCCCCTCTGCTGCTTGGTGTGGTCAGTATCAAACAATAATACCTGGATCCCCAGCCCTCCTTCAGTGACATCTGGGCAGGCCTTCCCCCATCTGGTTCTTTTCTCTTCCAATTTTCTTCATATGCCGCTGCCACACGCATCCTCTCAAATCCCACTTTCCCATTCAAGGGCAATCAATGTTTAGGAACCAGTATCCACGGTCCTCTAGACAGCCACGGGCCACCCTCCACTCACCTCCCCCAAAGCCTTCCACGTTCAGTTCTGTACTTTTCCCTGAATCTCATCTACTCAGCCAGGCTTCCAGGTTTCTTCTCAGATCTTTACATTTACATTTTTACCTTCTAACTTTCTATTCAAATCTTCTCTGCCCCCAAAAGACGTCTTCGAAAATCTATTCTGAAAATTTTCAGCCGAAGGTACCTAATTAAATTACTACTGCTGGTGTAGGCTGAAACACTTGCTTTTTATTATTAGAAGAAAGAAAAAGTGCCACTCCTCTTAAGAAGAGGCCAGTTCTTGCTCGTACCCATGGTGGGATCTTGGACACAGATTCATTTTCTATGGCATAAGCAAAGTGGGTTAGAATCAATCTCACAAGTATGTTGTAACTCCTAAGATGCCCGACTCTACACACTCATTTTGCATCCTTCCCACGCTCCACCCACCCGAGCATTCACAAAGGCATTAATTCAGCAAATGTCCCTATGGCCATGCCACGTTCCAGATGCAGTTGCATTCAACACGAATGAAGATGGAAGTGAGACTAGCACTCCCACTCAGGGAGCCCCTAGCCTATGTGGCAAAAGTAAGCCTCAGAACAAGTAGTAAATAAGGTAATGTTAAACTTGGAAAGTGCTGTAAAGAAAGAAATAGGCTGGTGAGCTAGATCGTGAATAAGGGAGAGGCTAGTGCTATATATGGAACGATCCAGAAAAGCCTGATGGACATGACATGGGAGCTGGGACCTGAGAACCAGCAGGAGCTGTCCTGCACAGACAAGGAAAGGAGTCATCCAGGCAGAGGGAACAGCAGTTGAAAGCCTCTAATGTAGGGGCAAGCTTGGGGGCGTTAGGAGCAAAACAAAGGCCCAGCGTGTCTGACAGAGAGAGAGACAGGGCAGAGAACTGTGAGATGAGCTCGAGCTGAGGGCAGGGACTCTACCTGACAGGTGAGAAGAAGAAGCTTGATTCTCACTTCCTCTGTAATAAAGAGCTATTCCAGGATCACCTTTATGTCCATGTAGTGGATTTCCTGCAGCTTCCTGGCAACTATTTCAGGATAGAGCACTGATTATATTGAAAACCATCTGAACACAAAATCTGGTTCCTAGTTCCATAGCAGTGCCATCCTTGCAGACCTGACACAGGTCACAGACCACAACATTACCCAAAGGGCTATGAAATTGTATCCTTTTAGGGAATGACGGAACCAACTCAGAATGTCAGCCCAGGGAAGAAAGACTCGGGAGGGACACAAAGTAATTTCTACAGATTCCATAAGGGCTCTCCTGGGAGACAAAGGCCAGAGCAGTGCTTGTGAGGACCAATTAGGTTCAGAGAGGGGTGGGAGTAGGGCTGGAGAGAAAGAACACTTCAACTGTGAGAAACAACCTTCCAACACCCAGACCACACCAGATAGGAAGAGGAAAGAACTCCTGAGAGCAGAGAGTTCTGCCATCTTGGGAGGTGGTCAAGTGATACCCCAGGGAGCATGACAGAGCTTCAGACCAGTGCCAGGTTAGAGTGACAGCTCTCCCACCCCCAATATCCCATGGTTCTCTTGTTTTTTGTTACTGGGAACTGAAAATTGATACAAGGGTCTTGTAGAGAAATTTTAAATTATAATTACAAATTGACTTCTCAAATAAAATTAGACAAAGCTTCTGAAATAAAGCCTGTCTGATTTTAAGAAGAGCTAATCTTCATCAGATTTAAACTTCCACCAAATATAGCTCAGAGGAGGGGAGAAAGAAAAGAGGAAACTTTAGTAAAAGTGAAAATGTAGAAGTCGGCATTTTGATCAGTTGATCTATCCCAAAAAGAATGTGCTATTTAAAGTTTCTTGGAAAGGTATTGGGGTCTGGCCAGAGCCAATCTGACCAGTCACCCCCTCTGTGGGCACATCATGCACACACACACACACACACACACACATGCACAGATGGAGAAGGACGAGGTAGGGGGAGGGAACTCTTTTCAAGAGCATGACAGCCAGCGTTTCCATCAGCAATATCTCCACTGGCTGTTTTATAAACTCCCCACAAGAACAAAAGAACTGAGATTTGCACCCCTGATGTCCCTCTTTCCATAGAGAATGTTTCGGAGCCTGGGTTTTGGAAGCAATCTGGCCTTATGTCCCAGTTCCTCCAAGTAGGAGATAATCATGCAGGGCAATTATTCAATTTTTCTGAAAGGTAATTTTTATTAGGAAAAAAAAGAAGTCAATATAGTCCATGTCTTTCAGAGTAAATGTAAAGATTCAATGGAATGACATACATAAAGCAAATAGGGCACATACTGCCCTGAAATTTTCACTAGTAACAGTAGTTAGCACCTACCGAGGGTGTGTATTGGCCGTGTACACCCTGTTAAGTGTTTTTTGGTGTTTTTTTCCTTGCATTTATAACTCATTTAATCTTCCCAATATCCATATTAAGAATATAGACCATGGCCATTCGTATTTTCCAGGTAGGGTCATTAAAGCATAGAGAGTTTAAGTAACTTGCTCCAGCCTTCAAAACTGGCACAAAACAGCCGGGATCTGACCCCTGAGCCATACCATTTCACTATCGCATGGGGGGGGAGGCTTGCTGTCACAGTGAAGCTTTAGTACCTGCAGTGACCAGGAGCATCCCCTGACCCTCACCATTCCAGCTTCCTTCTTTGTATCACCCTTGCAATGGCTCCGTGATAGTAAAGCTCATTTCTCTAGAACACAGTCTAAATATGATCGGGTCTCTCCTCAGAATCCTCAGGGCTCTCCACAGCCCACAGAAAGAAGTGCAAACTCCTCCCCAAGGCTCGAAATCTGACTTGTTCTACCGGCTTCATTTCCTGTTTCTCTTTCTTACACTACACACTCCAGTCACCCCCAACTTCTCCTTGTCCCCAAGCAGTGCTGTTTTCTCCTGCCTGTACCCTGAGGTGTGTTCTACCCTCCCACCTAGAACATTCCTCCAGGCCCCCTCTTCTTGGCAAAAACCTGCACCTTCTGTTCCCTGCCAGGTTCCCTCCTGCTGAGTTGCCTCTGATTTGTTTCATATCATGCTGATCCTTAGGAGAGGCGTCTGTGGTTTTCAGATGGGGAAAACCAATTCAGAGAAAGTTTTGCTCTAGGTCATACAGCAAGAAAGTGACTAAGTTGACATTTAAGTTCATATCTTTTTGGTATCAAGACTGATCTACATTCATCATACAGACCTCCTCAGAAGGATTGGAGAAATTTTATCCTTTCTTCAACTAGGAAAGGTTGGTATTTCTCTTGAATATGGAATAAGATAGCTCTGGGAGTATTTGAAATATCCTTCTGGAGGGTCATTCTGACCTCTGGGCTGGGTCCCCTCCTGCCACATCAGATGGCTTCTGGGACTATGCAATTGAAGACTCCCATAAGCAGATGCAGCCACGGCTCCAGGAATGGTCCATCTCTTCTCTCTCTCTCTCTCTCCCTTCCTCCCTCCCTGTCTTGCTTACTGGGAAGGGTACAAGCCCATGCGTGCGGCAGGCCTGTCTTGGGATGCAAAATAAAACGGAGTAACGGGGCATGTGCATTTTATCAGAACCAAACAAATTGTGACTATAAACATTCCGTCGCCAGTGAAATTGCAGGTTTCTTTGAAGATCAGTGTCTGTTTTTTAATGTATCTATATTAAAAAAAAAAACTGGACCAAATTTCCATTCAGCCAGTATGGGGAAGTTGGGGGGAGCCACAGGGGGAGGGAGTGAGGACCAAGCCCTGGGAAACTCAATGAGGGAGGGAGCAAAAGGAGACCTTCTGTCCTGGATTAGCACATTGATTAAAAGCAAGTTTCTTTCTCTGGAGCAATCCGCTCCCCTGCACTCCGCCCGCAGCCCCACCAGCCACTAACCACAGGGTTATTTCATGGGGTCTCTCTTTGCCTTACTTATTTGATACGCTCAGACTCAACTGTTGTGGTTCAGACAGTTTGTGTTAGGGGTCCTGGGAGAGAGAAAAAAGGCAGCCTCCTAATTGTCTGAAATTGACTATTGACATCTGGAGAACACTCTGGCTCTTGACCCTCTGTGGTGGGGCCAAGTGTGCTTCCCAACCCACTGCCCCTCTGATCCACCTGGGTGCCTGGGCAGGCTGGGCGGCAGACCCCACAGAGGGGCAACAGGGACTCCCTGCCCTGAGCTCTGGCCTCCGTCACGTCTGGCACTGTAGGATCATCTCACTGTCCTTGTCGTAACCTGAAGCTTCAATTACTCTCCAAACACTGACAATGCCCAAAGCCCTGCTTCCAGCTTTGATCAATCTGTCTTGCTCCAGAGCCACTTTTTCATCTGTGTAACAGGCACGCTAGTCACTCCTATTACTTTTGGGGGGATTGTGAGGCAGTGGGGAGACAAATCAGGGACCTCTCATTCTGTGGAACTTATGCTTTTAAGCCAAGAACCTCAAGGGTGACATGATGAAATGCAGCCTGGCGGGAGGGCTCACGAAAGTCTCTTCAAGCCAAAATCTCCCTTTTGACTTTGCACTCCTGCATTCTTCTGACCTTCTGTTCTCCCAGACATTTCTGCAGGAATTTTGTGTAAACCGCTGGAACTCAAAGTTTCTAAAACTGAACTTGTCCTTGTGATGTCTAGACACACTTATGTACTTCAATTGCTAGCGACGCACCCGGGCTAGGAACCCTGATGTTCTCCGGTCTTCTCTCCTCGCACCCTCCCAGTGCACTACAAATTGGGGGGCCAAGGGTTCTAGTCACATCGCTCCTATCACAATTGCAACCCACTATTTCCTGTCAAGCATATTTACTCAACTTACTTCCAGGAATTTGATGTAACTTTGAATCAGAGAATTAGAAACAGTTAAAATGAAAAACTTTCTTTTTAATGAAGAATGAAGCCCTTCCTCAAGAAAATGCATGATCTGTTTTATTAAATTTTGCAGACTTATATTCTTTATGAATTGTGCATTTTTCTACACATCATCTGGCAACTTCAATACAAAGTTTAAAAAAAAAAAAAGAAAGAAAGAAAAAGAAAAAAGAACAAAGAAACCGGCCAAAAACCTCCACAAGTCTCTGGGTGCTCCCTCTGTGGAAAATTTCTCTTGTATTCAAGGCCTGTTCCAAATTCTGCCTCCTTAGTGCAGCTTTCTCTTAAGTATCTTTCCCCATCCTAATTGGCTCCATTTATTGTCGTCTCTCCCACAGATCTGCCCTGGTTCTGGTTTCTCTACCTTCAGAAAACAGCATCACAATCCATCCAGAGCTACAAGCTAGAAATCTGGGCAATACCTTTGATCCCATATTCATTGTGTTTAACCAACCACCAGGCCCTATGGCTTTAATATACTGATGTTAACATTCAGCCAACATCCTAGTTCAAGCTGCCACCAATCTAGATGAGTGCAAGGTACATACAATGATTCTCCCGCATAGCTTGATCTCCCTTCAATCCATTCGTCAAGCGGCAACAGAATGACATTATTAAAACCTCTGTTCCCCACTAGGTGCAACTGTTTTCTGCTTCACTTTGTTCCTTCTTAAAGCTCTCAGTGCTGGCCCTCCATTCTCACAATGAAGATGGAAACCACCATTGGCCGTGCCTCCTCATCACCTCAACCTGAGCAGCATCTTCTTGGAGCTGCCCACTCCCACCACACAGACTTGCAGTGCATCCTCCAAGGGCCATCAACATGTGCCCACAGCCTCGAATCATCCCACCTGTTCATTCAACTCACCCCCCTCAGAAAACAGAGGAACAATTTTTAAAGACCTTCTTTTGACTCTTCTATAGTAAGCCAAGGTCCACCTCAGTAACATACTGAAAGTTTTCTGTTTCTCCCAAAGTTCATTCAAACATTAAAATCCTGAAGTCTAAAGTGATGGTATTAGGAACTTAGGCCTTGGAAGAATATTGGTCTCAGCTTCCCAGCCTCCACAGCTATAGGAAATAAATTTGTGTCGTATATTAGACACCTAGGTTGGGCACGATGGCTCACACATGTAATCCTAGAACTTTGGGAGACCAAGATGGTGGGCAGGGGAAATCTTTTGAGGCCAGCCTGGGAAACATAGTGAGACCCCATTGGTGCAAAAACTCAATTAAAAAACTAACTAGGCATGGTGGAGTGTGCCTATAATCCTAGCTATTCAGGATGCTGAGGCCAGAGGATCACTTGACCCTAGGCATTCCAGGTTGCACTTGTACCAAGCTTTGATGGCACCACTGCACGCCAGGCCAGGTGACAGAGTGAGACGCTGTGTGTAAAAAAATTTAAATAAGTAGATAAGTAAATAAACACATAAATAAAAGCCATCCAGGTGGCAGTACTTAGTTATAACAGCCAAAATAGACAAACGCAGAAATTACTACCAGCAGTAGGGGTGCTATTGTAACTAACACTTGAAAACGTGGACCTGGGTAATGAATAAAGCTTTGAAACTAAGTGATGGGTACAGGCTGGAAGAGTTTCAAGATGCATGTTAAATAAAACTTCAATTTCTCATAAATAGACTTTTAAAGGTGATTGTGGTGAAAGCTCAGAAATATAATAGGATAGCTATAGAGAAAGCTTCTTTGAGAATATTTTAGGAATCAAGAACAGATTATTGGGAGCTCTGTGGACGGTAGAGACCATTCTGCTGAGGTCTTTGACAGAAAATGAGGAAAATCTCATCAAAAAACGGAGAAAAGGTGATTTCTATCACAAAGTGGAAACAAATTTGGCCAACCTCTGTTCATGTCCTAGTGTTTTGTGTAAGGTAAAACTTGTGAGTGATGAAATTGGATATTTAGTTGAGATTTCCAAGTGTTAAAAAAACAGCTTGGTTCCTCTTCAGTGCTTCTAATAAAACAGAAAAGGAAAGAATGGAATTGAAGGTGGAATTGTTAAGCAAAAAGGAACCAGAACTTAAAGATTTAGAAAATTCTCAGCCTGCCCCTGTTACAAAAAATGAGAGAGTGTGTGTTTATAAGATAACACTAAGGGTGCAGCAGACCAACCACTTGATAAGGAGTGTGAACCATAGAATTAATCAACCATCTCAACACATGCCAGGAATTCATACGTGACTATATCAGCAGAAACACTGCCAGCTGGGACTAAATGAAACAGAAAATTGGACAAAATAAAGGAAGATGGTTAAACTTCTTAGAACTTATAGGTCTGGACCATTAAACTATTTGGCTGTGAATGAGCATTATTTTTCATCACAAGGCAGTTGAAAGTGATTCAGAGATTATCAGAGCTCCCACCACAGGCCTGGAATGCATGGACCCCACGGACAGGGCTACTTCCACCTTGATATCAAAGGGCAGGATCTCAGTAGAGTCATGGGGACACAACCCTTCTCCAACAGAGAACCATGGCATGGGTGAGGCCACTGCTGAAAGCCCCAATGTGAGTCATATGTCTTACCCTGCCATGCTATGTAATGAGATTGCCACTTTTGTGGGTCCAGTAAGTGGAACTTCCACCCCAGTCAGAGCATGGAGCCAAAGAGGATCATTCTCAAGCCTGAACAGCCAAAACAATTCTGAGAAGGAAAAAAAAGTTGGAGGCAGCACACACTTCTTGACTGAAAATTATATTACACAGCTATAGTAATCAGAATAGTATGATACTGGCATAAAAACAGACACACAGAACAATCATATATATTAGCTACCCAGAAGTAAACCCAAATATATACAGTCTTTGACAAGGATCCCAAGAGAACACAATGGGAAAATGATAATCTCTTCAATTAATGGCATGGGAAAACTAGAGCTTTATACGCAAATGAATGAAATTTTATCCTTATCTCGCATAATACGTAGAAATCAACTTAAAATGGCTAAAATATCTAGACAAAAAATTAGAAGCTATAAAACTTAAATATAAAAACAAAGGGAAACTCTCTGGGACATGGGACTTGCCAATAACTTCTTTGAGTATTCCACCAAAACCCAGGCCACAAGAACAAAAATAAAGTGGGGCTACATCTAGTTAAAAAGCTTCTATAAAGTAAGGAAAATATTCAATGAAATAAATGACAGCCTACCAATTGGGAAAACAAAAAATATTTGTAAGCCACACATCTGATAAGAGGTTACTCTCCTAAAATTATAAAGACTTCATGCAACTCAATAGTAGAGGAACAAAATCTCAACTAAAAAGTAGGCAAAGACCTAACAAGGATATTTCTCCAAAGAAAACATAAAAGTGGCCAACAGATAGATGAAAAAGTGTTCAACATCATTATAATCCTAAATCAAAGCCACTATGAGATAGCATCTCAGACCCATTAGGATGGCTATTATCAAAAAGTCAAAAGATAACATATGTTGGAGAGAATATAAAGATTAAGGAACAAACTCTTATACACTGTTAGTGGAAATGTAGATTAGTACAGCCATTATAGAAAACAGTATGGAGATTTCTAATGAAATTAAAAATAGAACTGCCATATGGTCCAGCTATTCTTCTAAGCATATAACAAGAGGAAATGAAATCATCACCTTTTAAAGGTAAAGACATCTGCACTTCCATGTTCATTGCAGTGTTATTCACGACAGCTAAGTTATGGAAACAACCTAAGTGTTTGTCAATAAATGATTGGATAAAAAAACCATAGCAGGTGTACACACACACACATCCCATTGTGTGTGTGTATGTATGTATTCCATTGTAAGTGTATGTGTGTATATATATATGTATATATGTACATACAATATAGTATTATTCTATCCTGAAAAAATGAGATCTTGCCATTTACCACAACATGGATGAGCCTGGAGAACATTATGCTAAGATATTAAGTGAAATAAGCCAGAGATAGAAAGAAAAATACTGCATGATCTCACTTCCATGTGAAATCTTTTTAAAAAACAATCAAACATACAAATATAGAGAACAAAACAACGGTTACCTTACCAGGTCAGGAGGCAGGGGTGCTGGTTAAGAAATGTGGAAATATAGGCCAGAGGACACACAGTAGCAGTTATGCAGGATGAACAAGTCTATAGATTTAAGGTACAACATGAGGACTAAAGATAATGAAATTGTACTGTATTCGGGACTCATGCTGAAAGAGAAGAGTTCACCTGCTCTTTCTACTAAAATAAAATGGTAATAGTGAGATGGTGGCTATGTTAACTTGCTTCACTACGGTAACCTTTTGAGTATCTGTATACTCCATAACACCATATTTTATATCTTAAATATATACAATAAAAGACATTTTGAAAATAGTTCTAAAAAAAGATCTCATGGAGTCTGAGTTGCTAGGTTTTGGACTTGCTTGGGACCCCAAATTCTTTTCTTTCTTTGTTTCTTTTTCTGCTTCTCCATTTTTTTTTCTGCAGTTTTTGGCTGGGGTAGGGTTTGAACCCACCACCTCCAGTATATGGGGCTGGCGCCCTACTCCTTGAGCCACAGGCACCACCCTGCTTCTCCATTTTGAAATGGAAATGTCTGTTCTATGTCTGTCCCACTATTATGTTTTGAAAACACATAACTTGTTTGGCTTCACTGGCTCAGAGATGCAGATAAATTTTACCTCAGAATGTGTCATACCTGGAGTCTCACCCTTACCTGGCTTAGATAATGTTTTCATGAGACTTTGAACTTTAATTTGAGTTGGTGCTAGAATGTGTTGAGATTTTGGGACTATAGGGATGAAGTATATATGTTGGGAAGTACATCAATTTTAGGGGACCTAAGGGCAGAATGCAGTGGACTGAATGTTTTTGTCCCCTCCACCATCCATATGTTGAATCTCAACCCCCAATGTGAGGTATGAGGAGGTGGGGCTTGAGGAGGCACATAGGTCTCAAGGTTGGCATCCTCTTGGATGAGGTTAGTGCCCTTATATAAGAGACTTAGAGAGCTGTCTTGTTCTCTCTCTGTCACATGAAAATTGGAGGAATTGGCAGTCTGCAACTGAAAGAAGGCCACCAACAGAGCCTGACCATGTTGGCATCCTGATCTCAGACTTCTAATCTTCAAACTCTGAGAAATAGATTTATTATTTACAAGCTGTCCAGTCTATGGTATTTTGTTATAGCAATTTCTCTTTTGGTAATTCATAGTTTTCATAATAAAATATTAACTTTGAAGTTCAAAGATTAAATAGAAAGAAAAGTTGCAGAGAAAATGTCCAAGAATATTCATAAACCAAATTAGCTTGCCTAGTCTCCTCTCAAGATAACTGACTCAGAGAAATCCTCATGAACTGGCTTCCATCCCCTTCAGGCATGCATTAGGCCACACGATACTACATCCCCATAGTATCTTTTACTCCCTAGTAACAGTGTCTCACACATGTTGTTAAACTCTGACTTCCATGAAGGCAGGAATTGTGGTCACATTGCATCTACAGTGTGTAACCTTCGAATATATTTGTGGAAAGAAGAAGGGAGAGGAGAAAAAGTGACAGCTCTTAGAGGGGTGGGGTGAGGAGCAATTAATAGTGAAAGATAGTGAAAGATGAATTCCAGAGAGAAGAGAAAAATCTGAAAGAGCAATGCAAGGGTCCAAAAGGCAAGAGGGCACTCTCTGGCCATATGTGAATATTTTCATAGAAGTTGGAATTGGTGGCTCGGTGCCTGTGGCTCAATCAGCTAAGGCGCCAGCCACGTACACCTAAGGTGGCAGGTTCGAATCCCCAACCCGGTCCCGCCAAACAACAATGATGGCTGCAACCAAAAAATGGCCGGGCATTGTGGCCGCGCCTGTGGTCCCACCTACTTAGGAGGCAGAGGCAGGAGACTCGCTTGAGCCCAGGAGTTGGAGGTTGCTGTGAGCTGTGATGCCATGGCACTCTACCCAGGGGGATAGCTTGAGGCTCCGTCTCCTAAAAAAAAAAAAAAAAAGAAGTTGGAATTGGAGATTACGATATTAAAGATCATAAAGTGTGTGGAATCTTGGAAAATTTGAAATGCACATATGCAATTGCTTTGCAAATCTGCTGGATGCTCTGTTCTCACACTGCAACTTGTTCAATATATTAAAATCTATCCAGACACTTTAACTCAGATGTTATCATTTATATCATCTCTTTAAGCTGCCTAAAATTTATTTTCATATTTTTATGTCTTCAATTGAGTCCTCCAGCATAGATGATACAGTTTAATGAAACAAAGCAGAACTATTGCCTTTAATTGGTGTTACTTCTTTAACCAATACTCTTCAGGTATGGAAATTCAATTACCCCAAATCCACCTATCTTTGTAGATTTCACAACTCCAATGATGAAAATAAGAATCAAATTATAATGTAGGGGAAAATATAAACTATATTTTCTATCAAAAAGTCAGATTTAAACTGGCATCAGTCTTTGACAACCATGAATCAATGATAGAGAACCGACAAACAAGTTCTTCCAAGTTTTTCAAAGAAATGCTATTCTTTTATACCCAGACTTTTATATATACTGAAATGATCGATCAAAAGTGATGGGTTGGCTCGGCGCCTGTGGCTCAAGCGGCAAAGGCACCAGCCATGTACACCTAAGGTGGCAGGTTCAAATCCCCAGCCCGGGCCGCCAAACAACAATGATGGATGCAACCAAAAACTGGCCAGGCGTTGTGGCGGGCGCCTGTGGTCCCAGCTACTTGGGAGGCGGAGGCAGGAGACTTGCTTGAGCCCAGGAGTGAGGTTGCTATGAGCTGTGATGCCATGGCACTCTACCCAGGGGGATAGCTTGAGGCTCTGTCTCAAAAAAAAAAAAAAATCATATATTACCCCAACTCTGGTGAAGATTATTATTATCCCTGAATCATAGAGGAACCATGGAGAGTTAAGCAAATTGCCCAAGGACACACAGAAAGCTGTGTCAGAGCTGCAGTTGAAGACCATCTTTCTCTGCACACCAGCCTGGC
>CAUYQV010103371.1:0-39790 GCA_963574575.1 Galagoides demidoff | reverse complement strand
GTATGGATTTTGGAAGGACACAGTTCTGTACATAGCAGCTGGTTCCTGTAGCTCCCAGCCAACCTACCCAAACCAATACAGATAGAATTCTATTTTTTTCCCTGAAGTCTCAACTATTCTAACTCTAACCCTCTTTGTTCCTTTTACTAATGTTTTCTCTCTTTCTTATTTATTTGTTTATTTGAGACAAAGTGTCACTCTGTCACCCAGGTTAGAGTGCAATGACATGATCACAGCTCACTGCTACCCCACACTCCTTGGCTTAAGTGATCCTCCTGCCTTAGCCTCCCCAGGATCTAGAACCACATGCCAAGCTAATTTTTCTATTCTTTTCAGACACAGGGTCTCACTATGTTGCTCAGGCAGGTCTCAAACTCCTAACATAAGTGATCCTCCTGCCTTGGTCTCCCAAAGTGTTAAAATTACCAGCATGAGCCACTATGCCTAGCCTAAATTTCTTTACTTTAAATTACCTTAATTAAATCATGGTCCCTAATATACATTTTATTCTTCATTTTTGTTATGTAGTGTTATAGCCTTAAAGATGATCTATTTTAGTAGTTAACAAATTTGGTGGCACATTAGGACTCTAAGAACAATTTTTAACCTGTTTCCCATGCTCCACTACAGACCAATGATGTCAAAACCTCTCAGATTATATCAGATAATATTATTTTTTTTATATACTCCCCTGTTTCATGTTTATCAGTTTTGTATTCCAAACTGATTATAAACTATACTGATAGAAACTTCTGTATTTACTTAGCAAGAATAACAGTTATACAGCATGGATGCATATTTAGTTACCAGTTAACAAGATCCTTTATGTAGTGGTCCTTAATCCTAATCACACATCAATCATTTCAGACAAGGTGGTTTGGAAAAAACTTGCACCTCCCTCATCCACCTGTCTGATGGATCAGTATCAGGTGAGGCCTGAACTTTATGTGCAGACATAGTTGAGAATCACCAGTAACTTATTTCCTGATGAAATGGATAAGTAAGTGAGCACAACCTGTTATAATGTATCAACCTCATTTATCTCTAAAGATGAAAAACACTGCCTGGACAAATTTCTTCACCAACTCACCCAGATTAAGGGGCCTAAGAGACTCTGCAGAAAGACTGAATAGCGAATTCTGTTGCCAGAAGCACCAATGGACAATTAATCTGCCAACATACTGAGGATACCTACAGAATAAAGTGTCACATCAACTCTAAAACCAGACACATAAACACAAATTATCACCAATATGATAAAATAGAAACGTTTTCTGGTACTCTGCTTTCCACCACCCTCTGCATTTCCAGAGTTTTAAAAGTGAAGTCCAATTAATGTATTGGCTCATTTGATTAATATGTTGATTCCGCTGATATATTTTTGCATTTCCTAATGCAGAAGCCACCTCAAGTTGTTTGTAGCCAAGCAACTACACATCCATTGTGGACCCAGTTTCTCTCCCTCACTTTTCACCCCTTAGTCCCAGTGAATATGCCTATTTCATTTGGGGGTAAATGTTACATGCTTTCTAAATCACCAAGTTTTAAATCTTAGTAAACCAAGACCAGAAGGAAGCACACCCATAATAAAGAAAAGTAAGTTAGGTTTATTTTTCTTGCTCCGGCAGGTAAGAATGCACCCTTGAGTAACTACAGGGCCATTCATTAAGTGGAATTGGGAGGGGCTTTTTATAGAATTTGGACTTGAACTGATGATCCTAAGGAAGATTTAAGGAAGGAGGAACTAGTGCTGCATTAGATGTTGTCAAGAAATAGGGTCAGCCCAGTGAAAGGGCTCCTCATCAGTGTTTATCTAGAAAATGAGAGGATTGGCTGGGTGCAGTGGCTCATACGTAATCCTAGCACATTGAGAGACTGAGGTAGGAGGGTGGCTTGACTCGAAGAAGTCTAGAGCAGCGTAGGCAACATGGTGAGACCACCATCCCTACACAAAGTTTACACATTAGCCAGGTATGATGGCATAGGCCTGTACTCCTAGCTATTCAGGAAACTGAGGCAGGAGGATTGCTTGAACCCAGAAATCCAAGGTTACATTGAGCTATGATGGGACCTCTACTCTAGGGCTACAGAGTGAGACACTGTTTCTTTCTTTATATATATATATATATTTTTTTTTTTTTTCTTTAAAGAGAGCATTAGAACAGATACAGATTGGAGCTATCTTTGGTAAAAGAGCAATAGTGTCTTCTGTTAGATATGAGAAAAAGATGTTTAATTTTCTTTATGGTTTTGTAAGGACCTTCTCTGTCTCGTTCCAAACATGATCACAGAATGGGTTTGTATGGATAATGTTTATGTTCTGTGAGTGTCAATTAAGTTCAGTTGGGATTATCATGGCCTGGTTGAATGAAGGCCTGCTTTTGACTTTCTCATGAGTTAAAAATGAAAAGGTCTGGGTGGTGTCTGTGGCTCAAAGTAGTAGGGAGCCGGCCCTATATGCTGGAGGTGGTGGGTTCAAACCCAGCCCCAGCCAAAAACTGCAAAAAAGAAAAGAAAAGGCCTAAACCCCTAAAAGGTTGGTTATCAAGGACAAGCTTCCTTTGATCCCTACTCAGGCACAGTGTAGACTGGTGATTTTCCCCATCATGTATCAGACACCAGGAATATAAATTGCTTTATTACCCTTCACTAGCCTGCTGTTATATTTATAACAATTCAGAGAGGAAATAAATGGGCTGACTGTAGCAACCTGTTCAAGTGTTTTAGGCATTTTGAGATATTAAAACACAGACACTATTATCCCAGAGACAAACTACCTGTTTTTCTGGGTTATATTCTTTTTAGACTTTTGAAGATTGATTTATGTAGCATGTGCCCTTACTGTTCTTTTGTGCATTAATACACAATTCCTTGACATCTAGAAATTCAGGTGCTACATGACAAATGAGTCTGCCTTATTCCTCTGCTAATACGTTTTTCACTTTTACCCATCCCACATTCCTTATACAATCCCCAACGGCAAGAAAACTATTTGAAAGCAATAAATCTTGGGGCATACATTATGTTTCCCAATACAGACACCTTCACTGGAATTCTTCCAATATTTCTGTAAGTAAGAAAACCATAATGCCCTTGTTTCCACTTTAAAGCAGCAAAAATGTACTAGAGTTTGTCTATATAGATTTGAACTTGAACTGATGATCCTAACATCCATAGATCACTAGCATCAGAGATTACTAGAAGCCTTGATAATAATCTATATTCTAAATTGTATCCAAAACTATAAAAACAGAATCTTTGAGAGTAGGGGAGGGCATTGATCTGCTGGGGACACTCATGTGCATTAAAGTTAATCGGTTTTTTATCTCCTACATCAGAACACAGATTGATGTGTGCTACTGTGTGTGTATGGGTATGAATAAAGACTTGAAGACCATAAGAAATTTGACTTGTTCCTCCAGATGTCGCCCTCACCTAGAAAAGTGGCTGACATTTAGTTTATACTCAGTAGTTACTGGTTAAGTAAACTATAGATGGGCAGAAAAACACGGGGCGTGTTACAAGCGCGGGTGAGTAAGGAGGAAGTATAAATCACCAACTGAGCCCTTCTTTTTTTGTTACCTGTACTTTCCCATGAGCCTTAAGCCAAGACTAGTGCCTGGAGATGGGTAGATTCCGAAAGCCTGGTCAGAGATACCGATTTATTTTAACCTCTAGGGTTAAAAAGGAGGATGGGTGGGGCTGGGAGTTGAAAGAAAAGAAACAAACACAGTCTTAAATCCTGAAGAAGTGCATTTAATAGTTTGTTTTTGTTTGGTTTGCTTCTGCTTTATTGCTTGTTTTAAACCAGAGACCACTAAGCCCCTACCTCAGACAGGCATTGATTAGAACCAGAGGGACAAGGAGCACGACCGCTGTCCTACAGATCCCGCCATGACAAAGGAGAAGGGCAAACAGCCCCAAATCTATTTCCTCCAGGGCTTCAGCTTTTCCAATCTGACTGTTCCATCTGCATTCCACAAACTCCACCGCACCGGGTGGGGGGCGTGGATGACTCGGAGCGGACCCAAAAGCCTTGTCAGAAGAATTCCATTAGATCAGATAATTAAAAAAAAAAAAAAAAAAAAAAGCTTCCTCGTTCCTTCACGTCAAGGAGCGTCGGTGGAAAGAAAACATACTTTGGGGCATTTCAGGGGGGCGCAGTGTGAAGGTGTCTTTGGCGAAGGGCAGGTGGGGAACTAGGGTATAGGTGAGAAGTAAGCAGATAAACCACGAGAGGAGCAGGGCTGGCTGGGGTAGGAAGAAGGCGAGCGACCGGAGCTCACGCCAGGCCGCGAGTGCACGGGGCGGCGAGGAGCCGAGGCAGAGAGGGCTCCACACAGAGCCCGTCCCCCGCCCCGGCCCGGGAGCGTCCCCTGCGGGCCTCGGAGGCCACACCCAGGACCTACCCGCCCGCGCTTCCCAGCTCAGCAGCAACTTGCTGTTTGAACCCGTCCAAGAGCCAACGAATGAATGACCCTTTGGCCGGGATGGGGGCTCCCGGGCCCCGGGGAGCTGCGAATCCCACCGACTCCTCCCATAGCCCGGGGCGCAGCGGGCCCTTTCCGCGCGACGTGGGGCGCGGGGCTCCCCAGGCTCCATGCAACCTGACCGAGGCTCCGGCTGGGGCCAGCGGAAGCCGGGGCGGGGGCCGCGAGGGCCAGGCGGCGGGTCCGGCTCTCGGAGTGCGCGACGAGGACAATCCGGACTGTGACTCCTGGGTCAAGGAGAAAGTGCTCTTTCTCCTGCACCCAGAGAGGTGGTTAGGGACTCAAGGGGACCCTGCACGGGGAGAAGTGGCCGGTGTGGCGGACTTTCCTTGGGAGGACAGTGACCATCGTGACCGAGAACTCAACTGCCCTTCTGTTTTTCAACGAGAAAAGAGAATTTCTGGCAGGCGAATAGCCGCCCCCTCCCAAGCCCCGCCGCGAGACCCCGCAGCCCCCTCCAGATCCGTGCTTGTGCGGGTGGTGGATTATCAGATGACCCAAGAAGTGCAGCAGACCGCGTGGATGAAGGGTCGCATGACCACGAAGACCGAGGAACGCTCCATGACCGCGGTCACTTTTCGGACCACTAGAGAGTGAGCCTATCTATGGGGCGCCGGGACCCCTGCCAAGCCCCGGGATCCCCGCGCACCGAGAGACTCGCGCCGGGAGAGGAACTGTGCGTCCAGGGAGCTGATGCCCAGAGGAGCTTAAACACGAAAGAGCGGCCGGGAGGATGTTCCGGTCCGGTGCACGAGAGAGAATCGTCAAAAGAAAATGCTATTCCGGGAACCCCAACCTGCAATTAACCGACAGAAATAACCTTTTAAGAGGCTGGCGCAGCGTTTCGGGGAGGCAGATGACACCGAGGACAGCTTGAAGAACTGTAAGCAGCACACCTCCTTTCTGGCTTAACTGTGATGGTCTGGGGATCTAAGTCCTTCAGAAGAGGGGGAGAAGGTATTTTCAAATAGGCAGAAGGTGGGAGTTTTGAAACGAGACAATGTGACCTTAACTGTCACTTTCCAATAACTGTCAATCATCTGTCTTTAGGACTTAAGAGCAGAAGTGAAGTTTGAGGTCCGCTCTCAGCAAAAAGGGTGAAAGTGGGTGGAGAGAGGGGATTGTTTTAAAAGTCAAAAGAAAAAATAAAAAGAAATGGGAAACTGAAACCAAGCCAGCAAGTAAACAGTATTTTTCTTGTCACTGGCCACTGATGGGCACAGTTTTCAGTTTTCTCCCCACAATTCAGGGTTAAGAAGAAAAAGGGGGGAGCTCAGGAAAAGGAATTGTGGACAAAAGACACAGAATATTTGATTTAGTCCAGGAAGAATGCCTTTAACTTGGAATTTTAAATTTTAATGTTAAAAATACTGCCTCTACATCTTCTAATCTAAAAGTAGATAGAAATATATAACTTGCCATTAAATGATTGCATGTCTTATTTTTGTCCATAGATCTTTATTAATGAGATTTGTAGTCCGTCTCTCCTGGTGTTAAAAACAAAACGACTTATTTTTCTTACTTTATTCGTTTTTTCCTATTAAACACTATCTGTATTAACTCTTTGGAAGTGGCCTACTTGGAACTCTGTGAGAAGCAATGCAGCCCTCGAGAGGTCGACTGCTTGACCTTAACACTAGTGAAGGAATATTTGGGTCCTGAAAGAATCAACCAAACAAGTGAGACTCTGGCTTTTGATGACTAAAGGGTAGAAGAGTGCCTCCTACCCTAGTCCTTCCCTTTTGCCTTTATTTTCATTTCAGAGTTGGAACCTTCCTCAACAGGTCATCTGATCTGCCTCCTTGTCCTTGTTTTGCAGGTGGGCCAACCAAGGCCTGGAGGTCACACAGCTGGTTCTTGCATGGGCTTGCTAAGTGAAAAAGAATGTGATTATCTGCCTCCTTGGGGGCTGATGATGGCCTTCCCAGGAATTTATTTCTCTGGGTCTCCAGATGACTGACTAGGTTTTCTAACTCGTGTTTATGAGAAGAACTAACCCATGTTGATGTCCCCGAATCCTGTAAGGCCTGTTGGCTGGAGAATGACCATCAGTAGTTCTCGGGCTGTGAGACTCGCTTAAAAGAGGAATTCAGCACCTGTGCTCAATATGTGTTCAAAACTGCTTGACAGAGAAAAAAGTTGTATATGAGCCCTAAGAATAAATTATCGTTTTCACCAACAACCCTGCCTGGTTCCAATCTGAATTAATCTTCTTGGCTGATGAATTTCAGACCCGAGCTTATTAATTTGGTTGAGTCATCAGATGCCTTGGTGATTGGTCATTGTCTGTTGACAACAACAAAAAAGCCTCTTTTACAGTGATCAGAAATGATAGTATCAATCAGTGCCTTCTCTCTGTAGACCGGGTCAAGGTTCAGCCGCTTGGGTTCACGACAGGCACCATCTCTTACTAACTGTGTGGCCAGGGTAAAAGACTTATCTCTGCTTGCCTCTGTGTTTAGATTTGTTAAGTGGAGAGAATAAATAGTATCAACCTCATATAGTTATTTTTTTAGAATTAAGTAAAATGAAAATACTTAAAACACTGCCTGACATAAAAGCCAGGTAGCTATCATGAGCTCAGAGTTAGCTATCATTATCATCAGTGTGGTGGTGGTGGTTCAGTTCACTCTTCGTCTTCACCAGGCTTTTTAGTCTTTTATTTAGTAACAGCAGAAAATATAGAACACAAGAAATCTAGTGAAAGCCAAATCAGTGGTTTTTACGAGGACTCTTCTATATGAATAAAAGAAAGGACTTCTAGCTTTTCCCATGTTTGATAGATCAAAAAGTACATTCCTTAAATTCCTTAGAAATGACTTGCACATCTTGTATAAACCATTTAGTAGGCTCAAGGGACTGAGGTGTGCTATGCTTGATACAGTGTTTTTAAAAGGATTTCACAGGCTGCCCTGTTCTTGGCAGATAGGAGCTCTGAATTCTTTCTTTAGGGCCCATCTGGTTAGTTTGTTTTCCCTCTCAAATTTTAAATCTGTTGGCCTATCCTCTAGAAAAGCTAAACAGGTACAATTAGTTTTCCTTTTATCCCTTTCTGCCAAAAACATATTTATTCAAGTTAGCTTAACTTCTTTCCTCCAAATATATTTAATTTATTCCCACTAAGTGAAAAAAAATTTTTATTCTTTTTTAAAAATATTCATGTCAGGGTAGAAAGTTTATTTTTAAAGTGGTTTATTTCTAGCTCTATGTAGACTGCCTACCCTGTTAATTGCCTACAACGTGTTTATAGATTTCCTTCTCGCTGGAAACAAAAAGTATTAGGTTGATGTATTGTTAAATTTGCTTCACAGGTTTACCTCAACTAGGATGAGGAGCCTGAGGAATCTTTTCTCACTTACAGGTGTCCTGGGAATGCATCCAAAGAGAAGCAGGCAGCCCCAGTACTAAGAACTCTCAGAGAATGGCTGGGGCTTAGGTCTTTGATCTTACCTTCACCTCACTGAAAAAACAGGATTATTTACAATTGTGGTAGATGAATGAACCGCATCAAAGACTTCCAGGAGCCACCTGGACACTCAAGTGACCAAGTGACCATAAGACAAATGTCCGAGTCACATGATCACCATGGATCAGGCAAGTGGAGTGTCCTCCTCTCTTAAAACCCTTTGTCTGCAGCCATAATTACTGTGAATCCATTACAGGTGACTTGCCATTCTTACTGGGTGTTTTTAAGCTTTATATTTTTATATCCTAAGCTGCTCTTATTCTTGTTGGACATTACCAGCACTTGGTGATAAAACTTGATGGGACTCTTTGCTTTAAAAAAGAAGAAAAAGAAGACGATGAAAGAAAGGAAGAGTGTTTTGCTAGAAGAATAAGTTATACTCCCTGCAAAAAAATTGGGGGAAATACTATTTTGTGAGAAAAGAGAAAAATAGAATAAAAAGAAACTAACCCAAACAAACCTCTCTTAATATTAGTATTTGGTATATTTCAAATATGGCTTTATTTTATTCTATTTTCATGTCTCTCTGTATTATCTCTACATATACATATACTTTGTGTATAAGCAAAATAGCTGTAGTGTCACCTCTGTGTATTTTCTTAGTTTTGTCTTTATACTAACTAATCTATACTGATGCTATTTGGTGTGCTGTTTGTGAATCAGCAGCATGTGCTGGCGGTTTTCAGAAATGGAGAATCCCAGGCCCTACCTCAGATCTACTGAATCAGAATTTACACTTAGACAAGACGCCTGGGGGATTCAAATTAAAGTGTGAGAAACGGTGACACATACCCTATTTTAGTTTTGATTTTACTTCATCATTTTCTTAACTTAAAAAGCTTTTATTTGTCATATATTCCCTGTTGTCAACTATGCTGTACGTTGATTTATAGAATTATGGAAACATTTAGAGATTTCAGAGAGGGAGAGACAATATGTCTGGTTTTGTAAATTGGCAAAGACATCTGTAAGAAGTTTTGTAGGGTCTTTTTTTAAAGACTTACTATTTTAAATTATTTTTCTAGTAAACCATTGATTTGTTATTGGATTTCAAACTATTTTAGAAATAAGGTTTTTTCATTATCTAAGAATATAAAATAATACGTTCTCAGAAAACTCCTGTGGGAGAAAAGAAAGGAAGTCATTAATGCATTGCACAAGGTCGGCACCTTGCAGGCTGAGTGAAGACTTGTCAGGCGCCCGTGATGAATTGTGAGGGGGCGGGAAGAAAGGTGAGAGCTGAATTTAAATCAACTGATTCAGATAAGGAAACAAAAGGCGGTGACTCTTGAACACCCTGACATCTCTGTAGCTGCAGTCGGGTACTTTGCTCTTTAATTAGGGAGAGCAAATATTTGTGAATTCACTTCTCTAGATGTAGATAAGAAAGTCCAGAGTACTTTGGAGAAAGTAAAGGGTTACAATCAGTACTTAAGGCACTGTGCTGCCAAGTAGTCACTAAGGAAAGAAAAGGTTAAGACAAAGTGAGGAGTTAACTAAAGTCAAACTCAGACTTTTAAGCTTAAAACAGAGTAAGAATACACTGAAGAGACTGCAGTCTTCATAAAAATAGAACAGAAGTGGCTCAATACCCTTGTTCAGTGGTTAGGGCACTGGCCACATGCAACAGGGCTGGTGGGTTGGAACACAGCCCCACCCTGCTAAACAATAACAACAAAATAGCTGGGTGTTTTGGCGGGTCCCTGTAGTCCTAGCTACTTGGAAGGCTGAGGCAAGAGAATTGCTTAAGCCCAAGAGTTGGAGGTTGCTGTGAGCTATGATGTCATACTACTCTACCAAGGGCAATATAGTGAGATGCTGTCCCCTCCCCCCCAAAAAAATAGAACAGGGGCTGTGGGTTCAGAGCTTGGTGTAAGGAAGCAAAGGCAAAAGAGTGCAATGGGAGAGTTTTATAGTGACCAAAATGATCTTAAGATTCCCCTAGCTTGACTAAAGTTTGGATAGTCTCCTTTCTGACTGTAGGTCCCTGACCTCCCTTTTCTTAGAGCATTTACTCTTGAAAATCTGTAGTTGTAAATTCTTGATCTGTGCCTTTGAGATGTAAATCTTTCCCAAGCCTTTTGGTAAATCTTAACAAGGTAGTAATGTCTATCTTACAGACCTAGAAGCCATCCCTTTGAAATGTAATCTTTTAGAAGGACAAGGCCTCTAAATCTCAGTCTTCCAACTTCTCTAAGTGTCAGTTAACAAATTTAGATGGCCCAATTATACACCAAAGTCCCCCAAACATCCTCTGGTAATTTTCCACTAGCTCATTTTAAAACTTTCCCACCTCTTGTTTCAAAGGAGTTGAGTTCAATCTCTGTTCCATAATGCAGTGTAGTCTGGAATAGTCTTCCTTGTTTACCCGTGTCCCTTGCAATATTTGTTTGACAGTAGTGAGACGAGAAAGGCTTTAGGTATGCTCTGATTGGAGCCTATTGGCATGGGGAAGCTGGAGGCAGGCTGTCAAGAAGGGCAGCTTCTTACATGATTGGTTTAGAGCTTTCTCAGATGGTCCTGAGTTGGAAGGAGGGAAAGACATGGAGAAGCTGGCAGCCCATTAACCAAGGTCTGTCCTCCTGAGCTGACTGCTCTAGTGCTGGGGTTTGGCTTCCATGCTAATTGTCACAGAAGCTGTAGGTGGGCATTCTGTAAGAAATAGTGTCAACTACATTGGGTTTTTTTCCTGGAATTCAGCTAAATGAGAATTCTGAAATGTAATAAAAAATAAAAATTAGATATTATAATTAGTAGTAGTAGTCATGCTTTGTTCTTATTGTTTAGTTCTCTTTTCATCTTAACTGAGCTCTATTCTTGGTTTAATGACAAAGAGCAGAAGGCAAATAAGACAAGAAATGTTATCAGATCCAAATCTGTGGTTTTTTACTAAGATTCTTTTTCAGTCTTTTTTTTTTTTTTTTGGTCTTTTTTCATATATTACCATCTATTGACATAGGGAACTGGAAGGCATTGCTTAGCTGAGTCAGGAAGTCTTGGACCACTCTGATCAAAGTAGGATGGAGGACAGGATAAGTTCTAATAGGTTCAAACCAAGATGGGGGATGAATGGACCATTTCTTGACCTTGCAGCTTAATTATACCTTCATTACCATAAAATCTTTCTAAGGAAATCTCCCACTCCCATCATGCACCTGGTACCAGGCCAGTTCCAGATTGACTATATGTAGTCAAAACGAGGGCTTCCCCCTAATTCTGGGAAAACTCTAGTCTTTTCCAAGAAATAACATGAATATTCCTCTTCTTGCTTAGCCTAGAATTAAGCCATTGCTTCTTTTTTTATTTTCGGATTAATGTAAGGGTACATACAATTAAGTTACATTGTTTGAAGCCATTGTCTAAATAAAAGGACTCAATAGCCTCATAAAGGTTATTCTCTTCAGGAGAACTAGCTTTTACTCTTGTCTGTGAAGGAGATTTTCTGTACTTCCTCAATAAAATTTATTTTCACTTCATAGTATCAGCTTAGTCTTGTGTTCTTTCTTGCATGAAAGCCAAGGATGCACTTGCACTTGAAGGGATTCCCAGCATTGGGAATTACTTCCCTATGGCAGTATGAGCATGGCCATTGTCCATCTATATATTACCCTTTCGTTAGTGTTAGAGCAATCTTGAAGACAAAGTAAGGAACCAGAAGACCCAGCCACAGAATTCTTTTTTGTAGATATTGTATTACATTCGACTTACTTCTTAAAAACATCCAGAATGCAGCATTGCAAGGATTTGTTTATGGGAGTGAAATATAATTTATTTCTGTATGTTGGCCCTCAAAATGCCATGTAATAGATTAGCGCCACCTTACTGAAAGCAAATTTAGGCCTATGTAGAATCCACCTATGCTTGGGGTGTTACCTAGTGGTCACTGAGATTATAGGATACATGAGCCTAAGATTACAAAACTTGCACCTAACTCAAACCCCTGAGTGTTACAGCTGCTTCATGTGCCTATTGGATCATCCTTAGACACATGTTCTACTTCCAGAAACTCTTATGACTTTCCTCTTATTTTCAAAGCCTATGAGGTTCATGGAGAAATGAATACAGTTGAATATCCTGAAGTCAAGTTGGTTGGGAGAGGATTAAGGAGGTAAAGGGTCCCAGCTACATATTTTGCTGTGTATAACACATGCTTTTTACTCAAATTTTTTAGAGAATAATAAGGGTACACATTATATATGAGTAGTTGGCTTGGAAACAGGGGACTCCAGCAGACCTCCTGAGGTGGGTTCGGGGTTCCAGTTTAGAAGGATCCAGCATCTGGTGGGAGCTGGCTGGAGTGGTCTTAGCCAAACACTGTGATCAGGGGAGGGGGCCCTGGCAGGGCTAGTGAGTCAGACCAGAGACACGGGGAGCAAAGGCTGGGGCCTGGCTGTGCAGAGAGGACCCAGAGTTCTACCCAAACCCAAGGGACCCACCTGGCTGCCCGCAGGCTGAGGGGCCTCAGAAGTTCCCACCCCACTGGCCACATGTGTGACCATCTTGGCTGTGTCCCTTGATGTGGCAGGGAGAGAAGGGGCAGGGTTCCCAGAGTCGGCAGCTGTGGGAGGGTGGTGTGATCTGCACATTTACTACGGGAAATGTTAGCCCTCCCCAGATGCCTCTCTCACTCCAGGAACTAGTCACTTCCTTGAGGGAAGTTTTCCTGAAAGTGTGGACAAAAAACATGGATTTGCACTATAGATGGAAAAATCAGTAATTTTTACTAAACTGGGACAACTTCTGTAAGGACTGTCTCCCATCGTCCCTGCTTCTCAGGGAAGCCCTCGCATCCTGTGCACTTCCCAAGCTAACCTCCGTGTTGACCCAGGTTCCTGAGGTCATGACGTTGAAGCCGAACCATCTTTTCATCCCAGCTAGGCAGAATCCAAATTTATAAATACAAAAGGTTTGAGACATCTTTTATAAACATACACATTTTCCTTTCTTATCAGACTACCAAGAAAACAGACCCTTTTTTCCAACCCATGGATTTGGTTGGGAAACCAGAATGGCCTAGGTTAAAAAGTACAGATGTGTGTGAGTAAAAATATGTACGTAGTTACACAATATAATTGGTAAAGACTTCCGAGTCACACTACAAAATGGCCTTTTTCACAGAATCATGACACTTTGCCCATTGTATTGAGGCTAACACTCATGTATTTAATCCTGCCTTGTCCAATCCTATGGGCATATTGAACTGCAACATCAAAATTGGACTTCCGCTTTTTCAAACTATAGTAAACATTATTTTGGGGATGTTAAGGAAAGAATGGGTAAGTGTTACATTGTAGGTGATTATTTGTAGTCAGTGTAACATTTGAAAGCATTTGGCTCAAAAACACAAATGTGACTTAGATCCATTAACTGATCTGCTTAAACCTGAACCAAAACTGGATGTGGCAATTGCTTATAACTATTTACTAATTTGAGCATATAAAACACGTAATTGTTCCTGCCTCCCAGTCAGCACAATCACAGTTTTATTGTTAGAAATTTATTTCCTTGTCTAGTGTCATATTTAATTTTACTTCTTGTTATTTGAAATATAATGTAATCAGCATTCTCCAGTTGTTATACGAGTTGATAGATAAAATCGACTGCTATGACTATTTTCTATTTACTTTTCTGCTCACTATTTAAATATCCTGTAAAAGTGGCATCAAAATAATGCTAAACAGTAACATTTACGTGGAAAAGAACAAAATCACACAAGTAACTATGGCATTGATATAAGAAACTTATGGATTAGAATACAGCTAAGGAACATAATTTTAAAGATACAGCTTCATGTTACTTTATGCAAAAATGTCTTAAAGGATATCTAAACCATCATGGTGAATTCCAGTACTAAGTTTAGTGATCATTTCTGAGATGCAATCTCACCAAAAATCTGGGTTCTTAAATTTTTTATAAAACCATTGATTTTCGGTGATGATTTCAAGCAATATTCTTGGCAATCTCCAGCTAACTGTCCCATACATAAGAAAACTCTCCCATTTTCTTATCAGGAAAAAAAAAGACACTAACCATGCATGCTTGTGGCCTAAAAATATTAATTTAAAACTACCAACATCTAACAATATACCTTTCAGTTTATTCATAGTTTCCTGAGGTTTTTTTCATTTAATTGGAAGAACTTTGACCATAAGAAATCACCACCACACTTACCAAAATCCAGGAAATTAGTACCAGGTGACACTAAGGAGATATGAAAAACAGCTCTCATAAAGCAAGCAATCCGTGATATGCTTTCTTAGAATAAAAGATTCTATTCTCAGATAAGACATTTCCACTTCTACAGATAATAGAATTCAGTCTTCCAGATAGCAATAGATCTGCTTCCAGGATTTGACTGAAGGGTCTTTAAGTCCCTCAGTTCTATTACAAAAGATCTGAGAAATAAAAAGGTTATCAAACAAGCTGCCAATTTCACATAATATACTAATGAAATTGCTCTGTGAACATGAAGTTGAATTGCATGCTTTTGTTTTTTGATTATAATTTCATGAATGAGTTTTAAGAGAAAATCAAAATCAAAATTTGTCATTGTAGTTATGTAATATTGGAAGTCACTATCCTTTTAAATATTTTCAGAAATAGAACTTGTACATTGATTAAGAAATGTGGTATTCTTTAACAATCTTCTACCTTAGGGTAGATAAAGTTGTTTTATTTGTGTTGATAATAATGATTTCCTTGTTAGTTTAAAAAAATCATTATTCCAGGGGCAGCATCGGTGGCTCAATGAGCAGGGTGCCGGCCCCATATACTGAGGGTGGTGGGTTCAAACCCTGCCCGGCCAAATTGCAACAAGAAAAAAACATAGCCGGGCGTTGCAGCGGGTGTCTGTAGTCCCAGCTACTTGGGAGGCTAAAGCAAGAGAATCACCTAAGTCCAAGAGCTGGAGGTTGCTGTGAAGTGGCATTCTACCGAGGATGACAAAGTAAGACTATGTCTCCAAAAAAAAAAAAAAGAACAAAGAAAAAAATCATTATTCCTTGTATTAGGATAAAGTTGTTTATTCAAAAAAAAATGTTCAAAGTTCTAAATGAATTAATTTTTTTTTTTTTTAGACAGAATCTCACTGTCACCTTGGGTAGAGTGCTGTGGTGTTGTAGCTCACAGCAACCTCAAACTCTTGGGCTCAAATGATCCTCTTGCCTCAGCCTCCCATGTAGCTGGGAGTACAGGCACCTGCCACCACACCCAGCCAATTTTTCTTTTTTATAGTAGAGATAGGGTCTTGTTTTTGCTCAATCTGATCTCCAACTCCAGAGCTTAAATGTTCCTCCCACCTTGGCCTCCCAGACTTCTCGGATTATACGTGTGAGCAACAGTGCCCAGCCCCAAATGAATTCATTCTTATAACCAAAGTTGGTCACATTCCCCCTTGGGATCATGTTGGCATGGAAGAAAGGAGGCTCTGTGACCTATACACTGTGGGGTGCTGAGGACTAGGGTGTGCATGGGGTTTGCCCAAGAGTGAACAATGAGCGGTGCACTGTCTTTACAGATTTTAAAACAGTGGAAAATCCAGACTAAAAGCCTATCTGCTATTTTTTATTTTTTATTGCCGTGTTCTTAGTGACAAAATACATCTCTTTGAAAAAAATGTATTGTTAATCTAAATTAAGACAAAAATCCCTGTGGTTACTAGTTGAATTTTAATAAAACAGATGTAAACTTCAAATTAGCACATTTCTACCTCCTGGTTTTTTATGTCTATTTTCTATTTGTATGTCCTGTGTTGTTTTTTTTTTCCCCCCTGTGGGGAAGATCATTTAAAAGACTCTCAGTGCTGTCCCCCAATCTCTCTCTCTCTCTCTCCCTATCTCTGTCTCTACCATCTCTATTTTTCTTTGTCTCCTATTTCTTTCTCTTTTGATTCTCTGTTTCACACACATACACATGAAGTCTGAGCTACATGCATTAAGTTTGAGACTGAGTCCCTGAAGATTCAGAATCTTTCAAGCTCATTCTGTGTGTGCTTTGTGTCTGCAACCTCCGTGTATTTCTTCATTTCTAGAGTGAATTGGATATAAACAATAGCATAGTAATTAGAGTGACTAAGGAAAAGAATTTGGGTCACTTCATCCTTGACAGTATATGTTACTTATTATGTGCAAAAGTTAAAATAAGAAACAGGAAAATATAGCCGTGTTTGTTTGATAAGTGCAAATGTACTTCACAGGTGATCTATTTTACTGGATTTGAATAACACCTTAAACATGAAATTTATTCTTTTTCATTGTTAACTTTTTTTACATATGCATGTGTTTATTAGCATTGTGAATTTTTTAAAACTAAGGAATGAATCAAGAAAATAAAATATGAATGGTACATTTAAGTTATTGTCTTTTTTTTTTTTTAAAGACAGAGTCTCACTCCATTGCCCAGACCTCGAGTGCCCCTTGACAACGATCTTCCTGTTTCTGCCTTCCAAGTAGCTGGAACTGGTACCCATCACAACACCCAGCTAAGTTTTCTTTTTTTAGTAGGGATGTGTCTTGCTTTTGCTGAAGCTGGTCCAAATTCCTGAACTCAAGGGATCTTCCCACCCTGGCCTCCCAAAGTGCTAGGATTACAGGCATGAGCCAAGTTATTGTCTTAATCGTTTCTTTGGTAGACATTTCAGGTTTATTAAGGTTTACTTATAATTTATATAAAAGACTGTAATATCAGACTTAACCAAAGGATCAAAGCTTTATTTATTTTACTTTATGATTATTACTAGACATCATTTTTTTCATGTTGGTATAAAAATGAACTGCTTCTCATCATAAAGTCATAAAAGTGAAAGGTTGACAGGGTTGGAGCTAAAACTCAGATTTCCTAATCTTTGATCAAAGCTGTTTCTATTCCCTGTAAGAGAAAGAAGTTCACCAATTAATTTTGACTTCGGATTCAAAATTATCTGCTTTATTATTTAATACCAATTATGAACTAAGTATAGCAAATGCAATACCCATAAGAAAATGCAAGCACCCATAAATATGTTCAAACAATAACAATTAATGGGTTTCTTTTTTTAATCATTTCTAATTTCTTTTGGTTCAACTGGGAAGTCAGAGAACCTGAGTATTCCCCAGTTGACTTATTCTAAAAAAGTTTAGAAAGGCTGTAGATAACTTGTTGGGAAGATAAGGATAGATTAACATTCCTCTCAGCTTGACTAAACTTTTGACAACTTTCTTTCTGACTTTAGACCCTGATCTACCTTTTAGAGCAGAGGTCCCCAACCTTTTTGGCACAGTTTCATGGTCCCTGTGGCAGGACAATTTTTCCACGGATTGGAGTGGGGAATCAGTTAGATTCTCGTAAGGAGAGCACAGCGTAGATCCCTTGCATGGGCAGTTTACAGTAGGGTTTGTGCTCCTATGGGAAAACAAAGCCACCGCTGATGTGACGGGAGACGGAGCTCAGGCAGTGACGTGAGCGATGGGACATGAGTGATGGGCAATGGTTGTAAATTTAGATGAAGCTTCCCTGGCTCACCTGCCTCACCTTCTGTCCTGTGACCCAGTTCCTAAGAGTCCAAAGACTAGACTGGTACCAGTCTTCCCCAGGGTTGGGGACC
Source organism: Galagoides demidoff (assembly GCA_963574575.1). Lineage (NCBI taxonomy): Eukaryota > Metazoa > Chordata > Mammalia > Primates > Galagidae > Galagoides > Galagoides demidoff. The sequence goes on along the minus strand of CAUYQV010103371.1, from coordinate 22,254 downwards.
ATAGTTTTAGAGCATTTACTTGAGAAAACTTTCATTTGTAAATTCTTCCTCTGCCCCTTGGAGATGTAAAACTTGGATTTTTTGGCAGCTTTACCATCTAGAAATGCCTTTCTTGGGATCTTAGGAGCCATCCCTTTGAAATGTCTTCATCAAGGAAAACAACACCATCACTCCTACTTCACTAGGCAACAATTAGCAAGCATTGATGATCACAGAGGAAAGAATTCAGGGGCAAGTCAATGTGCTGGACACATCCTACTGATCAGGCTCCCTCTAACCTCCTTTGGTACTTTTCCATAACCCATCCTAACATTTAAAAACCTTTCAGACCTTTGTTTCAGCACTGCTGAGTGTACACTGAGTGCTGGACTCTCTTGCATATTGTAATAACCTTAAATAAAATCTTGCTTAACTTTATCCAGCATAATTTTTTCTTTTACAGAAATTAAGTGAAAGCCAGGGAGAAGCCCTTATGTTGATGGTGGGGAGATACATTTGGCTTCATAAAAGCTAAAGATGTTTTCTGTCTTAGGGGAACTGATGATGATTTCTTATTTTAGACTGATAGCATCCCTTGCATATGCCTTGACGGAGACTTCAGAGCACGGAACACAGAGTTGTGGGGTCTTCATGTTCTGATTCGGCTAGCAGCAGGAGCAAATACTTTCTGATCACAGCAAGCTGGCTTTACTCACAGCCAGTTATCTGATATTAACCACTGTTTTTTGGTTATTCACAGAATGAAACCAATGTCTTGTGTTTAGTGTGAGCATCACTTAAGAGTCAAATTTTCTTCATGCCGGTCTTTTCTTTCTCCCTTCCCTTCCCTTCCCTTCCCTTCCCTTCCCTTCCCTTCCCTTCCCTTCCCTTCCCTCCCCTTTCCTCTTTTCTTTCTTTCTCAATCTTTCTCTCTCCTTCCTTCCTTCCTTTCTTTCTTTTCTCCTTCCTTCCTTCCTTCCTTCCTTCCTTCCTTCCTTCCTTCCTTCCTTCCTTCCTTCCTTCCTTCCTTCCTTTCTTTCTTTTCTTTTCTTTCCTTTTCCTTCTGTTCCATTGTGGTGTTGAGAATGTCTATGACCCCAGGACAAAGTATTATACAGTACAGCCCACCCCCTCAAAGCACCATTCAATGATAACTATCCATTGGTGATACTTAGATGTCTAATATACCTTGGAGGATCACAGCAGTTTCAGGTTTGAAAGACAAAACCCTAGAACTGAAGGTTCTATTTGTTGAGTGTTTATTTGTATTATCTTGGTGAATGGCAGTAGGAAGATTTTTACTATAGCAGTTAGCATGGGAAATTCAGTCTGATGGGACATGAGAACTCTCTGCGAGGGTGTGGTTGCCTGGCAAAATAATCCTAAAGTGCTTGCAAGAATACTGTGCCTGCAAAGTGCAGGAACGGGGAGCCTGGGCTAAGGACCACCAGGTAACATGAAACACTGGTGTATACACACAAACACAAAGCCTAGGCCCGGAGCAGAGCACAAATCTCATGAGGCATTGGTCGAGTGGTGAAGCCCATGTCTGGAGTTAGGTCCAGGTTCAGATGGCAGACCCCAGGGGGTGGCTGGAAGGTGAACTTCTGCAGGAGGCTGGTGAAGAAGAGGAAAAGCTCCATCTTGGCCAGTGACTCACCAGCACACATCCGGCGACCTGGAGAGATGGACATGTTGGAGAGTTAGAAGAAATATTGGCACAAAAATTTGAAAAAATATCTGGACAAAGGCAAAAATAGTCCACGTGTGATTTCTTCTACTTTGGCTGAGTCAGTCAGTAAACCTCTTCTGAGCCTCACTAGCTCTGTCTCCCAGTATAAGCCCCGGAAATACAAAATTAATTACAAATGTGAAATGTGAAAAATGTTAACATAGGCAAATCTAAGTACAACAGAGGAATATATAAAAAGGTACCTAGAAGGTTAAAGGTTAAGAAGGTTAAACCTAAGAAGGTTAAAGAGGGATCATCCTTTGTACAAGAACTTTATATCTAGGCTCTTGCACAAAGGGCAAGAAAGAATTAGCACATAAAGATGGAAAAGATGTGGAGGGGGTTGTGATGCATCTGAAAGCTGAAAGAAATCTGACTCAGGCTAGAGCAAAGCATGAGGTAGGTCGTCTGAAACGTGAGGCCAGAGGAATAAGAAGGGATTAGAATATGGGACCCTGGAAATCACTGTTGCTAAACTCCTGCAGCATTTTGAAAGGAGAGTCTTGTTTAGTATTATTTTGAAACATGAATTATTTGGGGGAAATGTCAAGATATTTGAAAAGAATTAAGTAAAATTAAAAAAGAAAGCCTTGTAGGTAGGTTCTTGTTAAAACAACAAAACTTGGGTCTTAGTGATTATATGTATATGTTCCTTAAAACATACTGTGTTAAGAATGGCGCACTTTTTTCAGCTTAAATTTAATAAGCTTTGTGGTTGTCCTATAGACAAAAAATAGCACCATATATTTGACTAAAATGTAGTATTATTAAAAGTTTCTGCTTCTAGTCCAAGCAGAAACCAAATCAGTTCTAGAAAACCAAACCAGTTCTTTTCGATCCTGCTTTTAGAGTTGATAAATCCTAAAACGGCTGCTTGCTTTATGGCCAGTAAAATGTTGTATGCAGTCCAGTTAGATTTAACTTTTTATTTTTGAGACAGAGTCTCTCCCTATTGCCCAGGCTATAGTGCCATGATGTTAGCCTAGCTCATAGCAACCTCAAACTGCTGGGCTCAGGCAATGCTCCTGCCTCAGCCTCCCAAGTAGATGGGACTACAGGCGCCTACCACAATGCCAGGCTAATTTTTCTATTTTTAGTAGACATGGGAGTCTCACTCTTGCTCAGGCTGGTCTCAAACTACTTAGCTCAAGAGATCCTCCTGCCTCACCCTCCAGAGCCTTAGGATATAGGTAGGCACAAGCCACACGCTCAGCCTAGATTTCACCTTTTCTTCTTTAACTTCGAAGACAAGTGTGACAAGTGTACTGAGTCACAAAAGATCTCCAAGCTCACCAAAATATTAAAAGGTAGATATTGTATAACCTAGGAAGAGTTTCCCAAATTAGTACTTTTGTTTATATAAGACCTCCAGTGAATATATTAATTTCACAAATGGGGGAACATGTTCTCACTGAGCCTAGTAACAAGACAGTATTTTTTTGTTTCTTTTTCTTTGAAAAAAAGATATTTATTAAACAACTTTAATTGTCATAAAATGACTAAATTGGACTTTAAAAGTTAAAGCTATTTTCTTTCTATGGATTGCCAGAACAATGTAAATATATAAATCAACCCTGTTAAATGCTTTGTTCCTAAAGTTAAATTTAATCGATTCCTAAACATTTTATGATTTAGGTAAAATAAGGACTATAGATGACCATTAATGGCCATCTTTACTGAACACATACTTTAATTAGGCATACAATATTCTAATTGAATAGCTAATTAAAATTTAAAGCATAAATTTTAATTGTAGCATCTTAAAGTCATTCAAGTTTTTAACAAGATACAGGTATTTAACTCCACTTTGAGACCTGCTCTCAAGGGCTTTACGGTATAGTAAGTGAGTTCTATAATAAATACTTAATTATTATACAGTGCCATAGATGTGATAGGATGTTGAGGTTGCCCGTGGAAGGAATTCCTAACTTAGGTTTCTGAGTTAGATTTTCCCACTTGCCCAGGAATGAAGGCATTATTGAGTGGTGCCATCTAACTAGATAAAGCATCTTAGGGTATGAGTTGTCTACTGCATACGTAGATCTTGGTTTCATGGTTCAAGTCTGGCAATCCAACAAGGTAAAGCATACACTATTATAGTTTACTCTTAAGAATAAATAAGTGATCACATGGTAGAATGATTTATTCATTTAAAAAAGAAATGCTGTGGAGGCCAGTTAAAGACATTTAGATCAAATAAGCCCTCCAGAGAGCAAAATTTCTATCTTAATGTGGTAATTAGTAAATAACAAGGAAAGAGTTGGTAGGATGAGTGCCTTAAACAGGGCTGGAAGAATGTGAGGATTTGGAGCGATTTGAGCACTCATAAATTGAAGTGCAAAATTGGTTTCATGATGGTTTTCCTCATTGGGACAGTTTGGTGTTAATTCTATTTTAGGAATATTTCCATTTGTGAAAAAAAAGCATTATTACTTCTGCATTTCTTTGATAAAAACAGAAAAAGAAGCCCCAGTATAACTAGGCAAATTTAGAATTCCTGAGGCCAGCTGGGCAAAAAATCCTTTGAGAATAGGCAAGTGTGCAAAGATCTAGACTATTGCTGCTTATCACATAGTCCCAAGAAGCAGTCAGGTCTCTGTAAGTGAGAAATCAGGGAGAGCCTGTATATAACAGTGATCAGGTTCAAAAGAAAAAGGAGGCTGGGGGTGGTGCTCAGGCCTGTCAGGGGAAGACTGCTGGAGCTCAGGGATTCAAGACCAGCCTGAGCAAGAATGAAACCTTGTCTCTACTAAAAATAGACAAAATTAGCCTGGTGTGGTAGGCACTTGTAGTCCCAAGTACTTGGGAGGCTGAGGCAGAAGGATTGCCTGAACTCAGAAGCTACAACTTTCAGTGAGCTTGGCTCACACCACTGCACTGTAGCCTGATGACAGAGTAAGACTCTGTCCAGGCTGGGTGATAAAATAAGACTCTGTCTTTAAAAAAAGAGTAATGGTCGTTCACAGTAAAAATGGGCTGTCAGGGAGAATATAATTCTTTCTGTCTAAATGCTAACAGCAGTAACTCCAACAGTGGATAAAAAGGTCTGGAAAGTAAGTTTGGGAATGATAAAATCATTGCTCCATCTTATCTCTCACAAAATGAGGGCTTGGAGTTAGATAGAGTTAAAGTGTCCTCCAGAGACCATTTTAGGTTTATGTTCTTAACGACTCATCTTGTGGTTCCTTTTTGCAAAATATAATGTCAGGAAGGATTGAGAGAAATGTGTATATAATACAAATAATATGTACATTGTTTTTCATTTCTTTTAATTCTTATTGTAGATTTTTAAAGTTATTAATACAGGTAATATTTTCTCAGGTATTGCATTCTCTCTCTCCCTGAGGTATGACATTCTCTCTCTCTCTCAGAGACTCTGTATCTCTGTATTACTTAGTTATCAGTGGGTGGAGGAAAGCTATCCTTGGGGTGGCTACTGTTCACCTGTCACCCAGTGGGTATCTGGAATGACTTCTTAGCTGTTGTTTTGTGTAAATAGAGGCCAAGATGACAAAGTGCTTGTGGTGCAGTTTGTGAAGTCTGCTAGGGACAGAGATCCAGACAGTTAGGGAGTAAATTTATTTAGTTCTCTAATTTCAAAATTGACGTAAGTGAAAAGCTCCTATCTCCACACCTCAAAGAAATCTTATGAGAAGCCCTGGAATTTACACATATTAAAACAGAGCTTTTGTGGCTGCAGGAAGTAGACTGCCCATTGTCTCTCTGTTTAATTTTGTCCTCAAACTCCTGAGGCTCTACCCTAACCGCTGCCAAAAGGAAGCTTCCCGGTGGACCTCAGAAAATGCTGTCCCAGTGCCTCGCATCCCACAGTTCCTTGCATTCTTCCACATTCCTGAAGTTAAGTGCCACGTGAGAAAGTACCAAACCTTAGCACAGCTCTAAGGCAGGGCCAGTCTCTCCAGATTTTTCAAACGACCTTTTCAAGTAAGAAAAAGTGTCCTTACCCACTGAGAAGGGCATGAAAGCTTCCTTCTTGATAAACTTTCCCTCAGAGCTGAGGAAATGCTCAGGATTAAAAGCATCTGGTTTTTCCCACTGTGTTTGATCCCGGAGTACTGAGGTCAACAAGATGATGACCTCAGTGCCCTAGAAATAAAAATTGGATTAGTGACAGAGATTAAATTCCTGCCTAAAAAGGAAACCTCCCTAAAGATGTGCTGTGATTTTGGTTGGCAGTTCTTCAGATGCAAGACTGGAAAGAAAAGAAAGAAGGTGAATCAGCGAGGTGGCAGGCAGGGCTTGTGACTCCACGTGGACAATCCACGTAGCCACGTTTTTATCCAGTACCTACTGAAAAGCATAAGCCTTGGACTCAGAACTGAGAACAAATTCTCAAGTGGTCCTGTAGTGGTCACATGTTATTTAACTTTTGATAACCCCACTTTCTAAATGTGTCTGATGAGAAGGAAATGGCCTTCATTTGGGAGCACTGTGACCCTCAGAGGAAAGGACACACACAAAAGACCCTGGCACAGAGCCTCCCAGTTTTGTGGGCTTGGTGACAGTTTGCTGTGTTCTCTTCAGGGAGATGGTAGTGGATGCTAAATCTAACAAACCATCAAAAAAAAATCTCAAAAATGAGCTTCCCTGCCTCCATAACTTGCCACATACCATGAAACAATTTTCTTTATTTCTCCTTTCCTTTTCTTTCTTTTGTTTTTTTGAGACAGTCTCGCTATGTCAACCTTGGTAGAGTGCTGCAGAGTCACAGCTCACAGCAACCTCAGACACTTGGCTTCAGTGATGGTCTTGCCTCAGCCTCCCAAGTAGCTAGGACTACAAGCACCCACCACAATGCCCAGCTATTTTTTAGAGATGGGGTCTCACTCTTGCTCAGACTGGTCTCAAACTCAGGCAATCTACCTGCCTCGGTTTCCCAAGTGCTGGGATTACAGGTATGAACCAGAGCGCCCAGCAAAACAATTTTCTTAAAGGAAAAAATAATTTTTATTGTGATATGGGAAAGGGTATTCTGAGGACTAAAATAATTAAAATAAAATAGTGATAAAAAAGAAACACTATCCCTAAAATTTAGGATGATATTCATATTTACTACTTTATCTTGATTAATCGCAGCTGCTCTATTTTTGCTTTTTGCTCCTTTCACATAAGGTCTTTCTCTGTTACGGGGGTAGCATCCATTAGCCTCATCACAGTTCACAGTAACTGCAAATTCCTGGCCCAAGCAATCCTCCTGCCCCAGCCTCTCGAGTAGCTGGGACTTATGGATGTGAGCCACCCACCATATCTAGCCACGGTTGCCTCTTTGAGAAGGCTTTGTATTACTGTCTTCATGGTTAGTTGTTTTATCACATGAATCTGTATAGTTCTTGAGTCACTCACGGCAAATGACTGCTTTAAAATAACCTATTTTGAAACTTTAGGCTGGGTATGGTGGGATTTGACTATATTCACAGCTACTCTGTAGGCTGAGGCAGAAGGATGTCTTAAGGCCAGGAGTTTGAGACCAGCCTGGGCAACAGATCAAGAACCTCTCTTTTAAAAAGATAATAATAAGGCCAGGCATGGTGGCTCAGGCCTAGCACTGTGGAAGACCAAGGCAGGAGGCTTCTTTGAGCTCAAGGGTTTGAGACCAGGCTAAGGAAGAGTGAGACTCTGTCTTTACTAAAAATAGAAAAACTAGTTGGGCATTGTAGAGGGTACCTGTAGTCCCAGCTACTTGGGAGGCTGAGGCAGGAGGATTGCTTGAGTCCAGGAGTTTAAGGTTACGGTCAGCTAGGTGATGCCATAGCACCCTAGCCTGGGCAACAGAGTAACAATAGAAAATATTACTCTGTCTAAAACTAGAAAAAAAATCTTTGTCCATCTATCTATCAATAAGTAGTTATATGTACTTGAATATCTTATACACAGGCTACCTCCTCCTCCTAGCAACTGCACTAGGTTATTTCCATTTCACAAGAGATGACTTGGCCTCGGTGTGACTGAGTGACCCAGCACACAGTAGCAGGTGGGTCAGTTAGACCCCCTTTCCTTTTTAATACACTGCCTTACCTAACAAGGTGTACAGCTGAAACTAAAATCCTGCCATATTACTTTTCTATGAGTCTCCTTTAAACAACTTTTTTGAACTAGTTTGTATTTGTTTTACCACATGAGTGCTAATCTGATTAATTTAGTCCAGCAGTATATTTAACATATGCTGAGAAGAGTAACTCTAAAGATAAATATATATTCTCCTTTCTCCCACAGGATAAAAAGTGATGGTGTGGAAAGGGGGCTACCTAGCTGCCAGGGTTCCACCCCAGGGACAGGGCCCTTTAAGACCTATGTAACTGTCAGCGATGGACTGAAGAAAAATAAAGTTAAAAGAGGCAGAGATAAAGAGACAGGATGTGCAGAGTAGTTTTCAAAGGTGGGAACACAGGGGACCACTGTGAGCTTGTGGGTTCCAGTGACTGGCCATGAGTGTTTGTTCCTCTCAGCTTTGATTGAAGGCTATTACCTCATTTAGCACAGAGGGCAAGCTGAGGAAGGGAACAAAAATGTCAGCAGTTCCTCTGAGTAAGCCTGTTAGTTCTTATGCTATCTATAATCATTAACTTCAAAGGTATGAGCAGTCTTGAGAAATCTGAAACCTGAGCCTTGTGTGGAGGCAGGCTCCTGCCTATGGTCAGGCACACAAATTCCTTGGGGTTGGGAAGTTAATCCCTTTGCCCCTGTGGAGTAGACACCATGGTGTTATTCTCCTCTGAAGAATCAGTGGAACAGAGGAATTTTCCTCTGATCTCCACCCCAGAGTCATCTTCCTCTGTTGTTTAGGGTATAAGTCTCCCTGCCCATATTTCAGGAGTTGAGCTGTTCTCTTGATCTCTGCTCTGGCCATAGTACAAATTCCTACAATAGGTATTTACTTTGACTATTGACTAGGCAGGGGATGGCCTGGTTGCTGTTCCTCCCAAAGCCTTAAATGCAGCTCACTCTGTGGCCATTGTCTTTTTCAGCGTGTTTAAAGACCTAGCAGGGGTGTTTGCAAGCTTACAGGCCAGGCTTCTAGCAAAAGCAGGACCTTCTCAGATAAGTAATTTAGCTGCTGGTTTAAAAGTAAACTAGCTAAACTCTTTTTATTCTGCCTTGCTCAGCTTATTTCTGTTTTTCTCTTTTTCTGGGGGTGTTTTCCCTTGCCAAGAATAGGGTCTTCAATCCCCTTTGTGCCTGCACATAACCAGTGGCCCTGTGGATTCATGCAAATATGGGCCCAGAATCAAAGAACAGACTAGGTTTTCAGAAAAAGAATAAATGCCAGGAATTCATGCCGATTCCTGCATTCAGCTTATTTCCGCAATTTACCAGTACAAATCCGATGGGTGTGTTTAATTTGTTAATATTGGGAAGCAGAGGGCATGAGCACATTTCTTTATGAGGCCTACCTATGAGGATTCTGATGGGAGCACACCTCACCTAGAATCTGGACTCCCTACTAAACAACCTTGCATTCCTGACAAATGCTTAAACTCATCTAGCCCTAGTTTTTGCAGCTGTAACATAAAAATTAAAATGCTTTATAAAGTTTAAGACAGTAATTACCACCTATTGCATACACATCCATATGCAGACACTCACCTTTTGTGAAATGGTAAGGAAGGAGGCAGAGAGAGGGAGAGGGGAAGAAAGGAAGCTGGGTGGATAAGGCAGGCCAGGCTTGTCTTTGACAGTTTATCTCAGCGTTTCTGTGGCCCTAAGCATCTGAAGTTCCCTCCCCACACCTCCCTTCTTCAATTCTTACCTTTGGAATATAGTAATTTTTAAATATAACGTCTGTGGTTGTTGCCCGGGGCAAACCTGTGGGCAGAATGTTAGCAAATCTCTGTATTTCATGGATGACGGCATCTGTGTATGGCATTTGAGTTCGGTGTGCGATTCGAGGCTGGGCGGCTCCAACAACTTTGGTGATCTCATCACAAACCTTTTCTGGATAAAAGAGCAATAGAGTGCTTAGAGCCTGGCCTGGGAGTGGCTGTTGGAACAGTCTTTCCCATTCCTTCTCCACGTGGAAGTCAAACCCCGCTGTTCTCCCAATTGTGACTCCTCCTTCCCTGCACTACCTCCAGCCCCCTCAGTCTTTATTCCAGGGGCTCCTCTTGGATGGCTCAATGCCTTCAGCCCAGATCCATAAAGAACAAAATCTACTTTCTCGTATTGAAGGGAAACTAATGATACAAAGTACAGGTACGAATTACAGGTGCCCTAAGTGGTTTGTGAAATTCTGCCTTGTCCAGTCCGAGAGATTTCTTGTTTCTGTCCTTCAGGCAATGCTCTGGCTCTCCGGGGACTTACTCTGGATCTCAGGATATCGCATCATGAGCAGAATTCCCCAGCGCAGCGTGGAGGCTGTGGTCTCGGTACCTGCTGCCAACAGATTAGTAACAAGTGCCACCAAATTTTCATCACTGAAATAGTCAGTAGATGTTTCTTTCTCCTGAAAGAGTAAAATGAATCAGTGATGAAATAATTTTATAATGGATGATTATAAAAAAGAATTTCACATGGAGTTTAGAAATAGAGTGTAGCTTTCTTCCTTCGATGGAATGGAATTTTCTTTTTTATTATACAAGCGTTATGGAGAATTTTAGAATAATGTCTATCCCAGTTGTAATAATGGTAAATAATTCTAAAAATGCCGCTTGCAAGTTTGGAAATTAGTTTTAATTGAGTTATTAGACTATTCCCATTTCTTTAATAAAGATGAATTAAATAATTCATTGGGTTTGCCCATTGAAACACATTTCTCAAGTTATTGAGAAAGCAAATCAAAAAATTAACACATGTGGAATCTCTTATAGGTCTTGCTTTTTAAGAGTGATATGAAATACGATGGGAAATATTTGAGAATGCAAATGTAATAAATAGAGTTATTCAGAATGTAGTAATTTACCATTAACTTGAGCCCAGTTGTCTTTCTTCTTTGAAAGGAATGTTTTTCTTCACAATACTATTCATCAGACTAAATGATAGGCAATAATTTAAGGAAATTTCTAAAGAAAAAACTATTACCTCCTGCTGTCTGATCAAAAAGGCGTCAATAAAACTTCGTGGATCATTTTTGTCAAGTGTACGACGGTGACGTAAGAAGGTCATCCTTACAAAAGAAAATAATTCATCTCTATTCCTGAGCACTGTCTCATGGCTTTTTAGGAGGAAACCCAAAACAGGAAACATGTTGAAAAGCTAGAAGAATAATAAAAAAAGTAAATTAAATATATGTGTGTACTGTGTGTGATAACACAAATGACATCATTTGTAAAAGCATTATAGAAAGAGTACCTTGAATGTCACCTCAACTAATAGTGGTGGACTGAAGTAGATGAGATATCCTCAGTTAGTGGATTAAGTAACTTGCAATGAATATTGATATGCCTTACAATAAATTTTATACACTCAAAGTATTTTGTGTGTTATGCTTGTGCTTGTGGCAGTAGATTTACTTAGAGGTTACATGAGACATAAAAATAATATTGGATTTATGGCTGGGGCTAGGAACCAAAGTTTATCTTACAAAATCCTGGATGATTCCAGGTAAGTAATCAAACTTCTTTTTTTTTTTTTTCCTTTTTCAGAGACAGGGTCACTCTCTTGTCCAGGCTGGAGTACAGTGGTTAACCAGTGTTCTCTATAACCTTCCCATTCTTGGGCTCAAGTGATCCTCTTGCCTTAGCCCAGGCGTCCTCAAACTATGGCCTACAGGCCACATGCAGCCTGCCGAGGACATTTATCTGGCCCACCGGGTGTTTTTGCCACCTCTGCCTGTCCTGCTTAGCAGCCGGTCATCCTGGGGCCTACAGTCTGGCCGTCCAATGGTCTGAGGGACAGTGAACTGGCCCCCTGTTTAAAAAGTTTGAGGACCCCTGCTAGCCATCTGAAGAGCTGGGACTACAGGGGTACACCACCACACCTGGCTAATTTTTTCTTTTCTTTCTTTTTTTTTCGAAATGGGGGTCTCACAATGTTGCCCCACCTGGTCTCAAACTTCTGACCTTAAGTGATTCTCTTGCTGTGGTCTCCCAAAGCATTGGGATTATGGGTGTGAACCAGCTGAAAATGGGACTTTTCTACACAGCACAAGAAATGTACAACTGTTTTCTGTAGGATCACAGTAATTTTAAAATTTACAGTCTGCAGGTGCTATAGAGCAGCAACACTTACCCTAATATTCACTGATCCTCAAAAAGTTAACAAAGGTTACTATTCCTACATTTTGCATTTGTTAGTATGTGGGTCATTACAAAAGTTTTGTGATACACAAAAATCAAGAAACACAAAATCTACATGAGTGGAAACAAATGAAGCCCTCCCAGCAACACCAATAAGCCAAGCAAGGTGAAACTTGCATGGGTGAATCAGAAAGGATGCTGTCAACTGAGTTTCCTGGAAGTGAAATAATGGGCCATAACACAGTCTGTCTCGAAACTTTTGTAGTGACCTACGTATATTTATTTTGGGGAATTGGGGTCTGTATAATTAGTGTATATCCGTAAAGGGGTTTATGACTCTTTAAATGACTTAATAAACAGCAGAGATAAAAGGTCACACCTAAAATTAGGTAGTTTAATTACCGGTTCCAATATTCTTAACCCGCTGTATTTAGAGTAAAACTATATTTCTAGTAACAGAGCCTAAATGATTCCAGAGTGAAATAATATGGCTGTCAGTTGTGCTACTGAAGATGAAAACTATTTGAAAAGGCTCTTTTTTTTTCTAGATTCTATAAGATAGGGACTTTATAACTTACAATAAGAATTACCAGATACACTACCCAAGCAAGCTTGTGACATCTGTGTACTCAGAATGTTCCAGAAAGTGTACATTTTTTGAAATAGTGGTTCTCTAATAAATACTTTTTCATGCTCTCTTAACAATCACATGTACTCCAGAAGAACTAAAAGTGAATAGGAAAAAAGATACAGTTACCGCTATTCTAGGACCTCCAAGGAGTTTCAAATTTTCACCAATCAAGGTTAAGAGTCTCAGCAACTGAGCATCGTGGTAATCAAACCTTTTCCCAAGCAACATGGACACAATGACGTTGGCAACAGAAGCATTCATAATTGTTTGGATCTCAATGGGCTTTCCTACAAGATAATTCATTAGCCAGGTTAGGGTTATTCATGTACACAGAATCTAACCAATTCCAGACTGGCTGTGACAGACGATCAAGTAAAGGACTTCATAAACAAAAGGGGATTATTGGTGACCGTGCCTTCAAGGAGAGGTAAGACTTGAATGGGGCTTAAGACATATCCAGAGTGTGTTCAAAAGATTACCACAAGCAACACGGAAAGTGCATGTCAAAGAAATTCTGCATTTGGTTTAAAGAAATAAAAATGTGTCAGGTGAGGGGCACTATAATGCCTGTTTGTGTGTGTTGGCAGCGTGTGCAGGGGGGAGGGAAATATATACTAGCTGGGAAAATGGCACTAAGACCTAACAGACCGCATTCAAGTTTAAAACAGGACATATGCGGGCTGTCCAGAAAGCTACGTAATACAAAAGATAGAGATGTACGTGGCAGGATACTTTCTAGACGGCTCTCATATAGATGATTTAAATCAGCGGTTCTCAACCTGTGGGTTGTGACCCATAGGAACTGTATTAAAGGGCCGCGTCATTAGGTAGGTTGAGAACCACTGGTTTAAATGATTTCACTTTAAAGAACTTCATCCAGGGCATTCCTTGTTTCACTCTCTTCTGCTGCTGTAACCTGTTTTTCTCAGTACGATTGCCGATTACTTGAATTATTAAACACATGCCAATGGGTGGGCATTCATTTTTAAGTGAAGAGTACTCTAGTGGCTAAGGTTCACTCTGAAAATCAGCATCTACGTTCAATGTGGAGGCTGAAAGCCTAGGGAATTCTAGTGGAGAATATTTTTTCTTCTTCAAAACAAATGGGAGAGCTTGGAGGGTGCTGTGTACAAAAAGCCGGGAGAAATCAGCTTGTATTAGGAGCTTAACACTCAGAGAGGAATAGTCATTTTTCCATATAAAATTTCAACTTCCCAGAACCTCTCTTTCTAAACACACAGTCACTACTAATTCAGAAAATGGACCCTTGAGCCCTGAGTTTCTTGTCTATATTGTTCTCAGGGTTTGAGATTGTTACCTTTGACCATTTCTTTTCATATTAATTCATGCCTCAGTGGAATAATGTTACTTTTTCTTTTAAAAAAAAAGAAGTACTGAGTTCAGTTTAATAATAAGACTCTTGACATGAAAATAAAGTTTCTGGATTATTCATCCTACATATTGATAAAAATAATATGTAGTTCTTTCTTTCTTTCTTTTTTTTTAAGCAGCGTCTCACTCTGTCACCTGGGTTATGTGCCTTAGGCTTGGCCTAGCTCATCACAACCTCAAACTCTTGGGCTCAAACAGTCCTCCTGCCTTAGCCTCTGTAGTAGCTGGAACAGGCACATGCCCCCACATTTGAAAAATTTTTCTGATTTTTAGTAGAGATGGGGTCTTGCTTTGCTCAGGTTGGTCTAAAACTCCTGAGCTCAAACAATCTTCTGCTGTTGGCCAGAATGCTAACATTATAGGCCTGAGCCCAGCCGTAATATGGAATTCTAATGTATTATAGCAAGGGATCAGAAACATACTTATTACTAAGGAACTGTTCTATGAACTGCCTTGGTCCTGCCTTGAGCAATTGTTCTACCTGGGAAGAAAGACACAGGCAGCTCTTGGTGCTACACCACCTTAATCATGCCCTGAGAAACTGCCACACCTGGGGAAAGGAGGCAGCCCTAGAAATCTGCAAAAGAATACAGGAACCTCGCCCAGGCCAGAAGGCCAGGCAGCCCAGAAGCAACAGGATTTGCAGAGTGACCTAGAGTAACCTAAAGCGAATTATCCTGTAGTGAACGGGTCTGTCAAAGTAGTGCCATGTGAGCCAAAAGGAACACTCAGTCCAGACAGTATAAATCAGAATAAGAACCCAGACAATTACCAGAGTGTCTTTGTAGCTATATGGGGTCGTGTCTGTGGCAAACATTATCTTGCTCTTATCCTGCAAACCTATATCTTGCTCCTGCTCTGTGAACCTCTTTCTCTTCCTCAAAAACCATCGTTTCATGCTCATCTTACTTTTAGTGGGTCTGATCATTCTTCAGTAAAAAGCACATCAAGAACTGAGAATGCAGACATTGACCTGAACCTGACAATAATATGTCAGTATTAATTTCCTCAGTTTTTAAAATTCTCCTGTGTCAGGGCTGGGCACGGTGGCTCACGTCTGTGATACTAGCACACTGGGAGGCTGAGGCAGGTGGATTGCCTGAGCTCAGAGGTTCAAGACCAGTCTGAGTAAGAGTGAATTTCTATGCTAAAAATAGAAAAAAGTATGGGAAATAGCCAGGCATTGTGGCAGGGCCTGTAGACCCAGCTTCTCGAGAGGCTGAGGCAAGAGGATCTCTTGAGCCCCAGAGTTTGAGGTTGCTGTGAGCCATAATGCCACACACTCTACCAGGGGCAAGAAAGTGAGACTCTCTCCCTCTCTCTCAAAAAAAAAAAAAAATTCTATTGTGTTTATGTAAGAGAATGTTTTTGGGTTTTGTAAAGAAATACTCAAGCATTTAAAGGCACAAGGTATCTGCAAAATCAAAAAATAATTTACATATAGACAGATAAATACAGAGAAAGCAAGACAGAGAGAGAGTGTGTGCACACAAGTAAATGTAAAATTACAGACATGGAGAATCTTAGAGATGAGTAGAAGGGTGTTGGGGATTATTCTTGGGATTTTTCTACAAGTCTGAAATTAGGTCAAAATAAATAATTGGAAATATGCCTATTATTGACTTCTTTCTCATGCAAAAAAGATAATGGATTTATTTATTCTACACACCTCTTTGGCACTCCAAGTGGTGTATCAGATGCTGGCATTCCTCTATAATTCTATCTTCTATGACCTTCTTGCCCATTCCAAAATTCCTCAAGGTGGTCAAGCTGAATCGTCTCATAGTTTTCCACGTTTCACCATGGGAGAAGGCAATCCCTTGTAATGAAGAAAATGTCCTTAAATGATTACCTCCAAACTTTTCAAATTTAATTTCCAGGGACACATAAAAGACTTAATTCTCCCTTTTGACAATAAAAAGAAAAACTTCTTCCTCCCTCTTTCTTCTTCGAGTAGTTTAGAAACTTAGAATGTTTCTTAAACTTTTTTTACTTTAAAAAACTTTGCAGGAACTTTCTCCTCTCTTGGAAATGTACAGAAGTCTCTTTGAAAAGTAGACAGTGATTTGTCAGCTCTAAGACCCAGGAAAGTCTTTTTTTTGCAGTTTTTGGCCGGGGCTGGGTTTGAACCCACCACTCTGGCATATGGGGCCAGCATCCTACTCCTTTGAGCCACAGGTGCCACCCCCAGGAAAGTCTTTGTCAGGGAGCTGGGAGCAGTCTTAGAAATGACAACACCAAGGTAGATAGCACCCTTATCTCTCAGCACGGGTGAGAATGGAGGCCTACGTTCAGTGGGCACTTCTGCCAAGTTGCAAATCTACCCCCAACATGAGCATAGGATGAATTTAGTTTTCCTTTGTATAAAGCCAACTAACACAGATGGTCACCCCCAATTACCAGATGAATCTGGGATGACTACTTACTGCTACTTAAGGACTAATGACTGTTGTTCTTGAGAACGCCTATGTAACGCAGCCCAATGGCTTGGTTACATAAAAGGGTGAGATTTCTTTCTGCATTTTCAATCATTGAGTGTATTGTGATGCACATTATTCTTATTTAATGCTTATTCAATAATAAAGTGGGTTTTTTTTTTGTTTGTTTGTTTGTTTTCCCCCTATTAACCTTGTGGAGAGCATTTCTGGTTGGGGAAGATTTTGTTTTCAATTATGCTTCCTCATGAACTCAGTAAGGAATTCTTGACTACCTACTATCTGCTTATATCATGGTAGGTGTGGTTAAGGGGCTGTTGAGCATTGCAAACAAAATCTCTTGCCAGGGAATTACCAGAAAAAGAAATGTTCCAAAGACTCATACCTGTGGAAAATGAGTGTGAACAAAGTTAAACAAGGTTTTGGTGTTCTCCTGAGGCTTTAACGTGCCAGTGGACCCAGGAGAGAGCAACGAGAGGCCTATGATATCCACTATTTGCCAAATTCACTGCACTGATCCTGCTTTTTTTCATAGAACATCTACTAATATGTTGTGGAACTAGATTTGGGAAGATAATAGTGCAGGCAATGGTTGTTAAAAACATTATTGAAACAATAAGACTGTCTAGTGATATTTACTACCAGCCAATATGGATTTACTAAAACTAATGGCAATGTAAAATTATTTCCAATTTTAAAGAACTCTTCACCAAGATATTTAACAAAGACTCATGATCAACATGCCTCTTGAGAGGCAGGGAACCCATGGCCTTCTGATTTCAAGATCCTCCCTTTTTAAGCACCAAAGGAGGCAAGAAAAGCTTTATCTTTCTCTGTTATACCCCTTTTAATAAAGAAATTTATTATGTAAAATTTGAATTCAGTCAAAAGGTTGCACTTCTCCACCCTGCCCAGGCAGCTCTATCTCTTCTGTCTTTGTATTTCTTTGGCATCTAACGTTGTATTTTTTATCTACTGAGTGGTTAATAATTATTTAATAGAAGTAATTATCATATGAAATAAGAATAAAACCACAACTTAAACATTTTCTCTTTGGTAATTTCTGTTGGTGTAATATATATATAGATGAATAAAAATTTAAACCACAAAAGGAATTATGCAAGAGAATAGAGTCTAAGTGATTTAATAATTTTAACCACAGGGATATACCTTAAGTGTAGAGTTCATTACCTTTTCCTTCAAAAAGTCTTTCAAATATAGGAACTTGAGATCGTTCCCCAAATTGATCACCATAATTGATGAGGGCGTCTTTCACTGTCTCATGGCCAGAGAGCACCACCACCTTCTTTGGTCCCATGTGGATGCTGTAAATGGAGCCATATTTCTGGGAGAGCTTAGGTGGAAAACAAAAACAGAAGTAACTAGAATATCATGCTATAGTAAAAAGTAATGTGGATCTTGGTCTTTGGTAATTTAGCTAATTTCAAGAAACTAACTAGTTTTATGATCGTAGGACCTAATTTTGGGCTGGTTCACTATGGATACTTC
Source organism: Galagoides demidoff (assembly GCA_963574575.1). Classification (NCBI taxonomy): domain Eukaryota; kingdom Metazoa; phylum Chordata; class Mammalia; order Primates; family Galagidae; genus Galagoides; species Galagoides demidoff. The sequence continues at coordinate 4,383 of CAUYQV010103371.1, read as the reverse complement.
TGTGACTGTTATACCTGTTGGAGCCATTTTCTAATCACCGTTGATTATCCTTAAGCTCCGTTTCATTTCTAATTTTATAGTAACAATGCTCTGAAATTATTAAATCAACCCTTAGTTTTTCCCTATTATATTTTTGTTTGATCTCAGAGAATGCCCACCCAGGACTCCAGGAGACTAACACTTGCCGACTACCAAACTCAGCACCTACACACCTTATCCCCTGTGGAGTACTGTGATCTTAGCCAGCCTAAATTAGTTGTACATTACTGGATGTCACTAAAAAAATTTCATTTTCTTTGATAACTGAACAATAACAAGAATCAACATGTATTGCCTCCTAACTATATTCCCAGCTCCATCTCCTTTGATGCACAATATAAACCAGTGAGAAAGATATTATCATCTCCTATATAGGCAAAATACTGGGGACTCCAAAAGTCACACAGCTAGAAAGGCATACATGTTCTGTAGCTCCCTGGTTAGAGGGACTGTGATCTGAGTTTAGGTAAACAATGAGATGGCAACTTTCAGTGCTTCCGTAATCCTAGCACTCTGGGAGGCAGAAGCGAGGTGGGAGGATCCCTCGAGCTCAGGAGTTTGAGGAAATTAGCCTGAGCAAGAGTGAGACCCTGTCTTTACTAAAATTAGAAAGATTACCCAGGTGTTGTGGCAGGTGCCTATAATCCTAGCTTCTCAGGAGGCTGAGGCAGGAGGACCAGTTAAACCTAGGAATTTGAGGTTACTGAGAGGTAGGCTGACACCATGGCACTCTAGCCTGGTTAACAGAGTGAGACTTTGTCTCAAAAAACAAACTAACAAATGGAAACAAATAAACAAACAAAAAACTTGACTTTAGAAAATAACATTGAAATTGCAACAGAAATCGGAGAAGGGTTCAAAAGTTTAGGAAGATAATATCGTTAAAATTAATACTATAGGGCAGTGAAAATTAAAGTGGGAATTTGAGGCTGTGAGGACATTCTCTCAGGTGAGAATAATGTTGTTTTATCTACAAAATGGATAGGCAAAAAGAAAAATTTAGGGAGGTAAATTAAAGAAAAAATGGTAGACAGAAGCTGGGTGGGGGAGAGGACAATGACCATTTCATAGATGGGATTAGTTTAGATCAATGGCAGAGGTGGAAATGAGAAAAAAAATTGTAAAGAGATTAGGTTGGTTAATATGTAAGCAAAAGATGGGCATGTTCAACAATGAGCATATAAAGTTGGGGCACACAGAATTAGATGCAGGACTTTATAGAAGAAAGGTCTTACTCTTCTGAGAAATTAACCTGTCATGTGACCTTTGTATGTAGGAGAAAGAGCCATAAAGTCTGATGAGAAGATGAGAAAATTCTGTTTTTTTAGTTACTGAATAAAATCAATGTCTTAGAGCCACACTTATCTGTAAAATGAAGATAAAATATTGTCCCTATTTTTCCTCTAGGGTAGGTGTGAGGGAAAGTGAAATCTTTGTAGCACTTTATAAAATAAAAAGTGCAATACGAGTGTAAGCCATTATTATTACTGTCATGTTGGTAAAATGACAGTCTTCTCTTTGGTACATCTCCCCTCAGGAGTTTGAAACTAAAAAGTTATAGAATATATCAGAATTCAATTTAAATTATCAGCACTTTAGAAATTAAATGTTAATATCATCTCTCAATATATCTACCCATCTACCAATCTGTTTTATCCCACAGTCAATAAGTATAGGATCTTTGAATTGAAAAATTAGAGAAATTTGGTTTAGTACTTGGTCCAGCTCTGTGAATTTACAGAAGACAGAGGTTAAATTCACACAACAAATTAATGGCAGACCCAGAACTAAATTCTGGATCTTGGTTTTTGGGAACATGTTCTTGAACATGCCTTTTGTATGGTGTTTTGAGCACTCAATTTGAAATCTCTTGAGTAAGACGATTGTCACAATTCAATTTCTTTATAGTAGGGTACCTATGAAAAATGTAGGTCAAAAAGTTTGAGATAAAGGTTATGGGTCATAAATACTTTAGGATAAAAATACCACTTGAAGTCATAGAATCATTATATTACAATTTAATATATGAAAATTTAAAGGCAACGAAATACTCCATTTAAAGCAGCTCTATATACTGCTCCAAATACTCCATTCTAAGCAGCTCTTAATTTTGAATAATAATTACCTCATTATACATATAAGAACCAGTTGTTCATACATGTGTGCTAATACATGTGTGTTAATACATGCATCCCTGAGGACAAGAATGACTTAGAAAATTGTAAGTGCATATGAAACGAACAATTATTATTATTTATTTATTTTTTTACCTCTAGCATGGTTTGATACGGCCTCTTCAGGTTGAGGATGTGCAGATTTCCAACAACTGGCAAAGGTCTGGGTCCTGGAGGAGAATGTTGCTTGGGACCTTTAGCCATGGAGATTTTAATACTTAGAATAAAAATAAGAAACAGGACCAGAATTGGAAATAAGGCAGAAAAATCAATCCCACTCATGATCGTTAAGTTGAAGTAGATAGGAAAGCAATAGAGATATTCGTGATTGCAACCAAATCAAATCAGCAGCGCCCAATGCACACTGATGGCATGAAGATGTTACTAATAATCTTTGCTGTACCTGACTGTCTATCTGTTTTATAATTGAAATGAACTAAGCCCCACACTGTATCTTTGCCTTTTCTGAGCTCCTTGCCTCTTTCTCCCTTTCCACTTCTCATTGCCACCTGTTTTATAAAGGCTGGAAGGATTTTCTTTTCATGCAAAACAAGGATTAGTCTTAAAATTTCAGAGAAAACAACACAATGTGTTTAATCTTCAATATGAAATTTAAGCTTTCATAATATGCCTTAATTGTATTATTTGCCAAGGTACTCTATGATCTGCGTGTGGTTGGTTAAACAACAAAATCGCACCAGAGTTTTCAAGCTTTTTATGCGATAATGAGTTCGTACACTTCCACCTCTGAAAAAGAGCCTCACAGAGGCCACAGAAAGAACACTGTTATTGAAGTTAATGAGGGGTGTTCCCACCCATTACCCATACTGCAAGGGTACATGTCAAATCTATTAAGTGTAGAGTATAAATGTCTTAACACATTAAGTAGGTGAAGTGAAGGCTATGTTAACCAGTTTGATGTAAGCATTCCAAATTGTATATTAAATAAGCACATTGTACCCCATAAATGCATTAATGTATACCGTTATGAATTAATAAAAAAATAAATAGATAAATAAGAAAGTTAATGAGGGGAGGGCATAGACCTTCAACAAGGTACTCAAGGTCTTTGAGCATGAGTTTCTTCAGATCATTCTGAGGAAAATAACAATACATAAATGGTTGAATGATTAAGATGAATAAATAATTTAAGAAACATACAACTCCTTGTGTATATTTAAAATTCAATACGTGGCACTCCTCATTTATTTTTCCTTTCAGGGATAAGCTTTCTCACGTATGTCTGTATTCCTCTCTAGATGGAGGGATTTTTTTACTTTTCTCTGATCAAATGTTTCATCGTTCTGTGCTCCTGATGTTTAACCGTGTATCTGTGAAACAGCTCATTCTAGCTGACTTGTTCAAAGAAGAAATGTATATCTTTTTGTGTTGGAATGACTGTGAATAAAAACAGACACAATCGAACAATCGTGTCTACATCTCTTACTTGATATCCATTTTTCCTCAAGTCTTTACCAGTTGCCATGTATAAAAAGATGGTCGCAAAAGTTTCCTGATTGCTCTGCTTTCAGTGTGTAAGGATAATTGATATGGTCACCCTTATTTTCTGGGATATGAGTTAAGAAAGCTGGAAATTTTATGGCTTGGTGCCCATAGCACAGTGGTTACGATGCCAGCCACATACACCGAGGCTGGCAGCTTTGAACCCAGCCTGGGTCAGCTAAACAACAATGGCAACTGCAACAAAATATAGCTGGGCGTTGTGGCAGGCGCCTGTAGTCCCAGCAACTTGGGAGGCTGAAGCAAGAGAATCGCTTGAGCCCAAGAGTTTGAGGTTGCTGTGAGCTGTGATCCCATAGTACTCTACTGAGGGCAACATGATGAGACTCTGTCTGGAGAAAAAAAAAAAAAAAAGCTGAAAATTTTCTGTCTAGTATTAATTATTGGGAGGGGAGTAATGAGAGCTCTGATCTGACCGTAGTTTCTGATTTACCTGTTTTCTTTGCAGTTCTCCCCATTTTCGATTTCATATATTTTGAAACTCTGCTCTCAAGGAAATAACTAGGATTATTTTTAACTGTTTTAATATGAATTACCTTTTTGTTCTTGGTTATATTTTAAAGTTTACTTGCTCTAATACTACTATAACTCTTCCAGCTTTTTTATAACTAAGATAAACATGACACAACTTTTTCTCATCCCTTTACTT